>CAUYRT010036759.1:0-17834 GCA_963574885.1 Lepilemur ruficaudatus | reverse complement strand
AACCTAGTTATTTTACTTCTAAGTACAGTCATGTGTCATTTAATGATGGGGAGACCTCCTGAGAAATGCATTGTTAGCTATTTTGTCGTTGTGCAAACATCATCAAATATATTTACAGAAACCTAGAGGGTATAGCCTACTACACACGTAGGCTATATGGGAGGATCTATTGCTCCTAGGCTACAAATCTGTGCAGCATGTTACTGTATTGAATATTGTAGACAGTTGTAGCACAATGCTAAGTATTTGTGTATTTAAACATAGAAAAGGTACAGTAAAAATATGGTATTATAATATCATGGGACCACCATGGTATATATGGTTTGTCGTTGATTAAAATGTCATCATTATGTGGCACAAGGTTGTATTTACTCTAAGAGACTATCACAAATGGTAAAGGAGCACTGTTTGTAACAGGAAAACAGTGGAAATGACCCAACCCAATACTGACTAGAGCAGGGTCAAATCCAGCCAACTTCCTCCTTTTGTGTAGCTTGTGAATAATTTTTACATTTTTAAGTGCTTGAAAATATCGAAGACAAATAATGTTTTAGATCATGTAAAAATTATATGAAATTCAAATTTTAGTGTCCACAATAAAGTTTTATTGGAATATAACCACACTCATTCATATAAGTATTTTACTGTGAAGACCTCGATTTTGATGCATGCTAGAGTAGTTAAAATAAATGAATTAGATCTACATATATTAACATGATTAAATCTTAAAGTGCAAAAGGATATGTGTAGTGTGATACTACTTTGAACATTAAGAAATAGTACATGTAGTTTAAAGATACATATATAAGTAGCAAAAACTCTAAAACATGCATATGAATGATAATTCTAACAAATTACCTCTAAAAAAGGAGGAAGGGGGAAAAATGAAGGAGGGATTGGATTTTAGCTATATTTATGTTTTATTCCTTAAAAACAAAGGGGCAAGAATTAAATATGATAAAATGTTAATATCTATTAAATATGAGTAGTGGGTATGTGAATGTGATAATTTTATAAAAAAATTGAAAACCATATCTTTGCATTGAGAAAATATGAATATAAAGAATAATATTAAAAAATTAAATATTTAAATATTAAACATGATCTAAAATCCCACCACCTGAAGATAATTACTAATAATATTCTGGTATTTTTCCTTCCAGTCTTTTTTTTCCTAAGCATAGGATAAAAATACTTTAAATTACAGAATTAAATACTTTTAATTACACAATATTTATAATTTCATATTCTTTTTCTTTAATATTGGCTCTTAAAAATTTTCTATACAGTTCTAGTTTTTATAATAACCACATATACTTCATATATGTATAGCACTTTTTCTGATTTTAAAGATATGTTTGCTACAAAATTTTGTAAAATAAAGTATAAAGAAAATTAAAATTACGTTGCTGCAGCACTTTGATGCAATAATATTTTATGTATATCTCTCTCCAGTCTTGATTGTTGTTTTACATCTTTGATTTTTTTTACTTAATAATGTAACATGATAATTTCCCCATTGTTGGTGTTCTAAAACATGACTTTAAATGGCTGTGTATTATTCTATCATGTATAGACTAAGAAATATAAATGCTCATTTAATGTCTCATATTAATGTGACTGTTCACGTTCACTGTGTCCAAGTCAGTTAGCATGAACTAGAAAACCGAGCAATCCATTGTCAACCTCTGAGGGCCCAGAGAGGGAGCAGCGAGTCCTGAGGAATGTTGAAGGAAAGACTCCTGGGCTTTGAGGAGTGGGTGGGAGGGGTGTTTCCTTAAAGGGGCTCCATGTGAGTTGGAAGTGGCCACTTATCTTCTTCCACCTCCACCTTCTTCTGGACTTCAGGCATGTGACTGGTTGATTTGCAGGGTAAGTTTTTTTGGGGCAACGTACTATATTGTTCTCACCTTCCACGTTAAGGAGACAAGCCATTACTGCTGGGGAGAAAAGATTTCTTTTCTCACCCGTCACTAGGTTTGTGGCTGAGACCCCTGTAGCAAAAGAAAGATTAACAAACAAGAGGAAAGCATACAGATTTATTAAACATAAAGTTTTATGTGACAAGGGAGCCTTCAGAAATGAAGACCTAAAGAAACGGAGAAATCTGTGTATTTTTATGTACAGTTGTGCAGAAGTATGATTGGGGGACAAATTGGTATAATGTGATGTTAATGGACTGAGAGGAACTGAGCAAGGCCTGTTTATTCAGCTTCTTCTCTGTGTCTCTGTGTCTTCTTCACTCCTTTCCTCTGGGTATAGGGAGAACTTGTCAGTAATGAGGGTCTTATGACCTACGTTGGAGGAAGGTCAGAGAATTCTTTTATGGCCTGCTTCAAGAAAAATGGCTGAAGGAAGTCAGAGAGAACTTGCTTTTGCTGTTTTCTCGAATGCCAATCTGTCATATTTTGGGGTTAGTGTGTCTTAAACCTTGTCATTCCCTTATCCGAAACTTCCCCAAGAAGTTTCACAGTCCAGAAACTGGGAAGTGGATTGTCCCATATGCCACTGAACCTGTTTCTTAATCCTGGGACTAGGCCAGTTCAGTTAAACAGTTAACAGTTCTGTCTCGTTTTAGGAGGCAGTGTCGTAGGTGGGCTTCCACCAGAGTTCGATCTCTATATGGTCTGATCAATCAGGTATTTAATAAGAGGCATTTGTATGGAAACAAAAGAAAAACAAAGGCTAATAGAGAAAACAATAAACTCAAGTTTTGAATTCAGAGGGCAGCCAGTTGAGAAGATGTCTAAATTTGGGCTCGAAGCATCTTCAGGTGGTGTGAGAGCGGGCAGTGGCAATCTGACAGGATTTCCTGGTTGGCAGACTGAATGTCATGAAGGTTGTTGTTGTTATCTCTTTGTAGGCTACGTCAGGTCATCTAGCTTCAGCTTACAGGGGTTCAGGAAAGGGCAGTTTTAATTTCAGTAATTCTAAGTCAGAAGGGTGGGGAAATATTAGTCTGGAGAGCTGTAGCCAGATATTGGAGGAAACTATAAGAATTTAGGATCCAATCCAGTTTGTAGGTAAATAACAAAACCTCAACAAACAAACAAACAAATAAAACTCAAAAAGGAACAAGGCTAGAATCTAATATTAACAGCAGGTGCACTATAGTTTACTTCTGAAACGTATTTTATTTCTCTACAGTCATCCCATTTTTACCAAAGATAATCAAAGTAAGACTAATTTGTTTGCCAATACATTTAGTCTCATTAGTCAGATTATTTACATAAGTGTAGTAGGAAGAGTAGTGACCGGCCATGTAAACTCTTTTTAAGTTTGCTTTGCTGGAATTTTTCATAAGGAATCTCAGATTAGATCTTAAAGAGCCTCTTGAGGCTAGGAAGCCAAGCCAAGGGACTTGGCCATCAGGATTCTGCAATAGCTATAGATGTGGGTGAATTCCTCTCGTCTCAAGGTCTCCCAAATCTTCTGCTGTTCCTGAGCCAGCCAGGAAGTGACACCCTTCTTCACCTGGAAGGCAACTGTGTGAGGGAACTGTGCAGGGTACCAGGTCAGTTTTTTTCCCAAGAGACTTTATTGGCTTCATAAAGTCAACCTTAATTCCTTAAAGTTGTCTGGTCGTGTCTGAAAATAAGACATCCCAATCAACTCCTTGGTAACATAACCAGTGTTTCTAATTACAAGGAGAATAGATTCTTGTCAAATGTATTCAAGTAATTATATTGCCATAAAAATATAATGCCTGTTATTTTGTAATCCTCTTTAACGAATATTTGCATTTTAACATCTCTGAAATTGGGATGTGACTTATAGTCAATGACTTCTTAGGGTCAATGAAATATGGTATCTTAAAGCTGTTGTTTCCAACCCCGGCTAATGTTTTCAACATTGGAATCATCTGGAGCTTTTAAAAAATCACATGCTTGTTTCCTCACCCCAGACAGTCTATTAAATTGGTTGGGATGGGAGATTATGCATCTGTGTTTAAAAAGCTCCGTGGAGTTGGAACCATTGTTATAGACTTTAGTGGAAGAAAAATTAATTGTATCATCATAGCAATCAAAGGCCAAGTAAGGGTGACTCAATAGTTATGGCTTCCGACTTTTAGGGAAGTTCAGTTAGGTATCCTAGTGCTAGAAGAAAAAACACTTGGCTTGGAATCAAAAGCTCTACCTTGGCTCCAGCAATTTCTAGTTTTTATGGTCTTAGGCAAGTGATTCAGCTTCTCCCGCCCTGGATTTCTTCCCTTTGTGAAATAGCAACATACCTACTTCACAAGGTTGTTGTGAGGAATAAACAAGATAATGTAATAAAATGCCTAGCACATTTCATGACACAGTTTAGGTACCTATAAGTGGAGGTTTTCTTCCAAAGATAAATTCAATTGAAAGTAGATTTCTTGAGCCTGGAAGAAAAACAATGGAGCTAAGTGTGGCTTATTTAAACCTTTTGAATGAATTTCAAATGTTTAGGTCTCTAGCTCACCTACGTGGTAAAAATAGAAGCAACAAAAGTATTAATATTAATTTAAGGATCAATGTCAGCTTATTTTTTCATAAAACAATTAAAGGAATTGAGCAGAAAGAACTCATACTAACAAATGTAGTTTATGTATAAAAAACATTTTTAAATTCACCTAGCTACATTTGTAGAAAAAAAGGACCAGTTTCCCCTATAGCCAGTAATCACAAATGATAATATGAAATGTGGACAAATTTATATAATATATAATAGTACGATAGTCCCCCCTTATCTGTGGGGGATACATCCCAAGACCCCCAGTGGATGCTTGAAATCACGGACAGTATTGAGCCCTATATACACTCTGTATTTTCCTGTACATACATACTTATAATAAAGTTTAATTTATAAATTGGACACAATAAGAAATTAACAACAATAACTAATAATAAAATAGAACAATTATAACAATATATTGCAATAAAAGTTATGTGAACCTGTCCTTTCTCTGTCTCAAAACATCTCGTTGTACTGTGAATCTTAGCAACCTCGGCGAGTGATTTTTTTTCTTTCCTTATTAAATGGAGCATTTTTACCTTTTCACTTAAAGGAAGTACTTTATGGCTTCTGTTTGGCATATTCGAATTGCCAGCATCACTATTCTTGAGCTTTGGGGCCACTGTTAAGTAAAGTAAGGGTTCCTTGAGCAGAAGCACCGGGATACGTGACAGTTGATCTGATAACGGACATGGCCACTGGGTGACTGGTGGTGGGTAGCAACGACAGTGTGGATCTGCTGGACAATGGGAAGATACCCGTCTGGGAGGGGATGGAGCAGGACAGCGCCGAGATTTCGTCACACTACTCAGAATGATCTGAAATTTAAAAGTTAACGTATTATTTATTTCTGGAATTTTCCATTTAATATTTTTGGACTGCGGTTGACCACGGGTAACTGAAACCGCGAAAAGCAAAACCGCAGATTAGGGGCGGGGGTGTACTGTACCAACGTGGATTTTATTGCCCGTTTTGGGTTGGGTGACTTGTGTGCTTTACATTGCATTAAAGTTAATTTCTGTAGGCATCGTAACGGTTTCCTGTGTTTGCTGAAGAGATACGTAACAGTGCAGCCTTTTTCCACTATGCAGAAAAATATATTCCAGCTGCGTTTCATTTCTGGAAATGGAATCAAGCGTTAACCACTGGCACCACGTATATAGCAGTCTGGATGCTGGTGGGGAGACGAAGGGAGGAGTTTGCACTGCTTTCAAATGGGCTTTGCCACAGGGCGGATACTATAATGTGATATTTCTGTGCTCTGAATAGTTGCGCTTGTGGGGAAAGCCAACATCGCCAGTGCTCAGTGTCAAACCACAACCTGGAATTATCATGGCCACTAGGGCCTTTATCTTGGATGGGTGGGGAGAGCTCTTTTCCATGTATAGCCAACGCCTGATTATCTGCTTGTGTGGATAACCTACTTTGTGGATTATTCACAGCAATTTTTAGGTCAAGCTTGGATCCTTTTCTCCCAACTGCCCTGCCACCCACTGCGATTCTCTAAACTGTCTCCTTCACTCAGTTGGTGTGTGCTAGGGAAATTGGTTTTCACACCACTGTGCTAGCATTAAGATGCCTATCATGTGTCAGACTTTTTGTTAGGTCAGATCTGTATACAGCTTTGTGACATAAGAGGTATCGTCTTATTTTATGGAGGAGCGAACAAAGCTTTAGAGAGTTCTAGATGCTTCTCTAAGGTCACACACACATTTCAAAGCAGGGTATAATGACCATGACTTCTGATGACTTGAGTCATAGAGACTTCTCTATGAGTGAGACGAATCTGAAATGATTTTGACCAATTTAGCATGGCAAATTTTAAAGCAGTCTCTTTTTATACCAGAAAAACTAAAGATCACTTAACACTTGAGAAGGCAAGCAAGTAAATACAATTCAAGCTGTGTAACACGTACTCAATGATTGTTATTCGGGTTTTAAATATGAAATCAGTTGAAACAAAGATGGTTAAAATGTCTTTATTGTTAGATATTTTTTTGTGTGGATTATAAATGTGGTTAATATATATATTTTTTGCAAAATATTTTGCCTGATGGAGAGCAATTTCCATGTTCTTTCCAGATGACTCCCTTATTAATATCTCTGTTTCAAGCCTGCTACCTTTTCTCCTTGTCCTGCTGTACATCACTGTTTCCATAGCAACAAGGCAGAATGCAGAGGGAGCAGCCACCAGCTCTTGAGATGATGGAAATGCAGCGGAAAGTTCCACCTTCAAAGACAATATGCAAATCACTTTAGCATATGATAAACAACAAAGAAAGTGATGCTTTTTTGGGGAGACAGTTTATTTGGTTTTTGGAATGTACTCTTTTTTTTTTTTATGACAGCTTCTCTATCTTGTGCTATTTTTCTTGCCTTATTTTTTTTGAGACCAAAATAAAATCATTAAAAAACAAAAATTCAACCTGACATTGCATGTGACTCAGTGGCAGATGTAGTGATTTGTGCTTCCAGAGATAGTTCTTGAGCAAAACATTTATAAAGGCTTTTAATTGTGAAGTGATTTGACTCAATTAAGTAAACGTTTATTACTGGGATGCAGCTGAAGGGTGAGATATTCCTCTAAAATAAAATTTCTCCATCTTTTTGCTATTGAGGACTTCTTATTACTTTTCCATATATCTTGCTAAACTATTTTTAACATATTCAAATACTTAAAAGGATTTGCTATTGGTCTATATGGTCTTAACTCAGAGAAATGTAAGATTTCCTTTATGGAATATTAGAAAAAAAATGAGCATCTTTTTGAATCCATATTACTATTTTTGGGTACTTTCAAAATTGAGTTCCCCAAAAAGGAAATCATTGCTGAATATTCTATTTTGAGATGGTGAACAGAATAGAATGGACAACGTACATATTTGTACATATATACATGTTTATTTTATATTTAAAAAGTTATAGGACCAACTTTGTACAACACAAAGCACAATGTAAACACTGTTCATATCTTTTTTTTTTTTAGATAGAGTCTCACTGTGTTGCCTGGGCTAGAGTGCTGTGGCGTCAGCCTGGCTCACAGCAACCTCAAACTCCTGGGCTCAAGTGATCCTCCTGCCTCAGCCTCCCGAGTAGCTGGGACTACAGACATGTGCCACCATGCCCGGCTCATTTTTTCTATATATATTTAGTTGGCCAATTAATTTCTTTCTATTATTAGTAGAGATAGGGTCTCGCTCTTGCTCAGGCTGGTTTCGAACTCCTGACCTTGAGCAATCCACCCGCCTTGGCCTCCCAGAGTGCTAGGATTACAGGCGTGACCCACTGCGCCCAGCCAACACTGTTCATATCTTATGGGAGTAAAACAAATACAGAAATAGTGTTTCTGTAAAGTTGGGGGCAATGCCTGCATCATCTCACTTTGGGGCCAAATATAGTCATTCTTCACACCTGTTCATTGATGTTACTTATGGGTATTGTTCTTAGACATTCTTTCCCCAGGTTGTCAAAATTTCAACAGATCAAGGATCGTAGAATACCCAAGGTAATGATTAAACACCGTAACACCTCCTTTTACGCATGAATATATTGTAGCTATCACATGCCAGATGAAATCTCTCGAGTAACACCCTTCTCTTAGAGTATCTTTGCGCACACCTTCTCCTGGGATCACGCCTGCCTATGGGAGTCCTATTCATAAGGCTTAAAGCCTTCAAGGTGAGATTCTCTGGCCACTGCATCATAATAATCCAGGGTACCTGAACAGACCTATTGATCCATTTCTGGAGGTGAGACATGATAATTTGAATTTTTAGTGGGCTCTTCAATTGTTATTTTCTAACACTCAATTTAGTTTGAGAACCATCTCTCAGCTAAGGAATGTTGAGGGTGGGGGCTGTCCCTGGTGCTAAAAAATAGCCTTCAGGTCCCTATATGTACAAGCAGCTGTTGCACCTGCCCTTCTGCTCTTCTCCTGCTCAATGCACCAGTTCCTTCCCAGACACCTGAACCCATCATCTGTCTCCTCACCAGGCCTTAACCCTTTCAGGTTGCTCCATGTAAAAGCCTTTTGAGAAATGATCTCATTTGTAAAACGTGGTTGAGGAATGGGTGTATGTAGCGGATGGGTAAGCTGAGATAAGGGAGTTGGAAAGTTTTGTGCTTTTGTCCCAAGAGCTCTGCCCTCATGGGATGACCTTGACCACACTGGTTCTTCCTGGGGTGTGGGGTGGAGGCGGGACTGCAGTAGTCCGGGATATTCCACGCAGGGATTTATATGAAAACATTTTCATCTAGTGATGCAGACACTTCGCTTGGCGTGATTTCAGGGCAGCATGGTTCTCCCTCTGATAGGTCCATATCAATCCTAGCTTGCATTTCCGGAAAATAAACCAAATTGTGGCTAAAGGAAAGTGGCCCAGAAGCATTGATGGATATGTGGAGAAACTTATTTGGGTTAAAAAAAATTCAGCAGCAATCCACAAGTGGATAATTTTGAGCTGGCTTAAAGGTCTGATTTCAACTTAACTAACTGAGGTAACTGAGGTGATGTGAGAGAAATAAAAAGGAAAGGAAAACAATCCATTTACCACTGGTGGGAGTTCCAAAGTGAGGCCGGTCTCTTAGCTTCACAGGTGAGACATGTTGTTTACAGAGTTTCTGTGGTTTGGGGACGTAGAGAGTCGCATGAGTTTGGGATACGGATGTGCGGGAGTCATATTTGTTTCCTTCAGGCCTGGGCTGGCCCTAGATTCCTAGGTCTGGTGCCTAGAGTGATATCCATTAAGTCACTACCCGACACCCCTAGATTTGAAAATGGATAAAAGTTGCACCTTCATCCCCATAAGTTCCTAGCTGTCCTGTGCCAGAATTGAAATTGCTCTGGAGAATTCAGGGTCTCTAATAAGTGCTTGGCAAGGCAGCACTTTCCCTGACAACGTAGTGAGTAACAGGTTCCCAGCTTGTCTGGTTGACACCTGGCAGAGATATCTCCTTGTGAGAAGGGAAAGTAGCAGGGAAATACCACTGGTGCACGGGGCAGGCGAGGCCCAGGGTGTAGGGCTGACAGCAACCTGATCTGTGTAGGGCGAAGGGTAGAAGGCAGGCAGGCACTGGGCTTCTGCAGATGGGGAAGGGCATGTGGAAAACGTGGGAAGTAAAGAGGAGGGCGAGAAAGGATAGTGGTCATCCTGTCACCTGCAAATGATTTATGGCTTTTCATAGGCCTGAGCTCTTTTGATCATTCTGAGAACCTCAAGAAGTGAGGGTGGTTGTTCCCCATTTACAGATGAAGACACTGAGCCCCACAGATGTGGTGACCTGTTCAAGCCCAGCTGAGACTAGGAGCAGGTCTTTTGTCTCTTGTTCCGTTCTTGTGTCTATTTCTCCCACTTTACACTGTTGATTAATAAGCTGAGAGTAACCCCAAAATAACTCTGCCTACTTCATAATTTTGCCCAGGGTTACTTTGAGAAGCAGACGAGTGATCAGAGAAGGAGGCGTATTTACCAGACTGGACTTTTCACCTAGGTTGACTTCTGCTAAATGGATGTCCATGACCAACGGTGTTTTGTTAGGCTAAACTGCATAATGGGTCTTTAATGTGGGTAAGACAAGACCACCCAACTCACTTTTAACTGATGAAGCTGAAACTAGATCTGTAGAAATGAAGAGCATATGCATTAGCCCTGTGATAATAGATTTCCAGATGGCTGGAATCCTACCTCTGTCTCCACCTTTGGCCAGTGATATTGACCAATAAACAGCTTTCTGTCAATAGATCATGAGATACAGTGCAAGTAATTGTTACATGTAGATAATAGCCTTTATTCAGTGTCTTTCATAAAACCATTTAATGTACAATCTTAAGGCTCTCAGAGGAGGGGAAATGTTCTGAGAAAACCTCTTTAGGGTGAAAGTTTTCCACATGATACATTTTTAAATATTTGAGAGGATAACACTAAAATTAAGCAAGGTGTATTTGGAAGAAGAAAAATGGTGAAGGCATTTGTGAGTGGTTTTGAACAGTGCTTGTAGCAAACAACCCTGCCTTTCTAAGAATCTTCCGGACAGATGTAATTTTCAAAGCCGTGTTATGTATGAGTGACACACAAAAGGTAGAAGAATATCCTTGATGTAACTGTCATTTGTTCCCGGAGAAGCATGATTATTTTTCACTCTGCTTTATGTAAATGTAAATGTGTGTCTCTGAGAAGGTTATTCTCCCGTGTGAATTAATGTAGTCCATCTTAAAAGGGGCGATGACTTGGCTACATGTAAATTACGACATCCTGGGATGTTTTTTTGACATTCAATTTAAGGAGATCGATCCTGTTAAGGCTAGTAATTGTACCTCCTTCCACGTGGGCTGTGTGCATGTTTGCACAGGAGGGCAATGAATGCAAAGGCGGTTGCCGAGTGCCCTCAGCACCTGGAAGTTGGCGGGTGACCTCTTTTAGTGGTTGTTTTTTTTTAAAGTTGCTTTGGGTAGTCTACAGAATAAATTAATTTAATATCATCTTCATATTCAGAATATGTAACACTATTGGGGTATATAAATCCCCAAGGTGAACAGGATTGAAAGCAAAGGCGGCGCTCTAAGGAAGAAGCCAGACTGGTGATGTAAATAGAAATAGCCTTAGAGGCAGGAAAATGCAAAGTGCGTCGCTGATATTCATGTGTCTGTCACATCAGTGCTAGCAAGGTTGTGGACATGGAAGTAAGATTTCACATCTTTACTAAGTCTGCGGCAAGAAGCAGAACTGAGGGGAAAATGTGAGGAATCTATCACAGCTTGTAGGTTTCCAAGAAAGATATAGGGTGATGAAACTTCCTGTCACTACCATCTCAGTACTTGCCATGAAGAATAAAATAATTTATCTAAAATTAGGGTAAAATAAAAGTTTTCAATAATATATGGCTCTTGATTTCACAGTTTTCCTCTTGCACAGTTTGCAGCTAGAACCGCACCTGATGAAGAGTTTTTCTGGTTATAAAGAGAAATGACATTAAAGGCCAGGCGTGGTGGCTCACGCCTGTAATCCTAGCACTCTGGGAGGCTGAGGTGGAATGATCACTTGAGCTCAAGAGTTCAAGACCAGCCTGAGCAAGAGTGAGACCCCGTCTCTACTAAAAATAGAAAAATTAGCTGGGCATCATGGCACGTGCCTGTAGTCCCACCTACTCGGAAGGCTGAGGCAGGAGAATCGCTTGAGCCCAGGAGTTTGAGGTTGCAGTGAGCTAGGCTGACACCATAGCACTCTAGCCCAGGTGACAGAGCAAGACTCTGTCTCAAAAAAGAAAAAACAAAAGACATTAAAATAGTACAAATAACTTTGCCTACTTTCTTTTAAATTTTTTCCCAATATAATTTTAGACATCGATAAGTTTATGCACTTATGGATATTCTCTTAACCTCTCTTGTTTTATAGTTTTTATTTAGAAAATGGACAAAGCATGATTCCTTCCTTAACTTCAGCACATATTCATCGGGTGCCCGTGTTGTGCTGTGCTCTGTTCTGAGTGCTTTCCAAAGCCCATCTCCTCTAACCCCCGCAATCCTATGACATAGCGCCTTAGGACATACCAAAGTGGAGTTAATATACTGATGGCAAGACCACTAGCCCTCCCATCCTTCTTCCTGGACACACAGCTGGCGGCATTACGCAGTTCCCATTGAGGTGATGTGGGTCATTTCCCAGCCTGGCCAATAGAGCCTCCCCACACCCTCCTCCATGCTCCTCCTCAGACCCACGGGTTTCAATGGCCAGAGCATGCTTGGATATGCACATTTTCGGTTTGAATGAAAGCAAGTCTTACATCCAATTGAGCCACCTATACAATATTGATGAGTAAATGCATAAAAAATAGCCATTTTCCTGTTCCTGGAAGGTGGGTGACATCCTAGGATGACTCCTCCCCCATAGCCTTTCTCACTTTGAGTCTCTGAAGGCTGTCACTGTCTTACCAAAAGAACTGACCATTTTTGAGTGACCAGTTTGACTTAGATCAGTTCCCCAAAAAAGGCATTGAGGCAACGTGGAGCAGAATGGGCAGAATATGGATGGTGGCTTCAGAGGACCTGGATTTGAGTCTCAGATATGCCTGCTGCTGGTTGCGTGGCCTCAGTCAACACACTCTTCCTTCTCACAGTTCCTTTGTCAGATACAAGTGGTCCCTCAATATCTGCAGAGGATTGGTTCTAGGACCTCTGTGGACACCAAAATCTGCAGATGCTCAAGTCCCTGCTATAAAATGGCACAGTGTTTCCTCATCACCCGCACACATTCTCCCATATACTTCAGATTATCTCTGGGTTACTCACGATACTTAATGCAATGCAAATGCTACGTAAGTCGTTACGATACTGTATTATTTTTTATTTCTATTGTGTTGTATTGTATTATTATTTTTTATTTTTATTTTTTCAAATATATTTTGATCTGTAGTTGGTTCAATCTGCAGAGGTGGAACTTACAGCTATGGAGGGTTGATTGTGTGTGTCTGTTGCCAGGGGCTGTGGGGAAGATCGCATGGGCTGAAGCCTGTGACACGCTTAACACAGTGCCTAAGTAAGTGTACAGAGTTTAAGTGCTAATAAATACTACGATTGTTAATGAGCAGTTCTGTATAATGGAGGCTTTCAGATAAATGAAGTTTAACCTTTTAAGCATTGTTTCAAAAAACGAACAGTTTTGATAGATATATTTCTCACTTGTCTTCTTAATAAAGAGAGTGAACATTGAGGAAACAGTATTATCCTAGGTTGCTAAACAGTGAAAGACCAGGGGTTTACTATTAAGGCGCTCAGAGATAGCTGTAGGCTAATTCTTTCAATTACCCTGGGGAACATTTTCTGAGCCATTGTGAGAGTTGTTCCTATGATTTGGGGCACCTGAGTGTTCTGTGTTCAGATAAGTTTGGGAAATACCAGTGTGTTCATCTGCTTGGGCTGCCATAACTGAATCATAGAGTGGGTGGCTTACACAGCCGAAACTGATTTTCTCACAGTTCCGGAGGCTGAAAATCCAAGATCAAGGTGCAGGCAGGGTTGGTTTCTGGTGAGGTTTTTCTCCCTGTCTTGCAGAGACAGCCACGTTCTTGCTGTGTCCTTATGTGGCCTTTCCTCTGTGGGTACAAACTCCTGGTGTCTCTCTCTTTTCTTATATGGAAGCCAGTCCCATTGGCTTAGAGCTCCACCCTTATAACTTTAACCTTTATTACCTCCTTAAATGTCCTATCTCCAAATAGTCACAATGGGGATTAGGGCTTCAATCAAAAAATTTTGGGAAAATGCAAGTCAGTCCATAACAACTGAGCATGAAACAAAGATAAATATATTTCTTTGTTATAGGACTTTATTATCCTCAAGAGACTTAACAAGAGGACATATATGGTGTTTCCCAAACTTATTTTTCTATGAGATTCCATTTTAATTTTCTTTTTAGAGAGACAGTGTGTTGCTCTGTTGCCCAGACTGGAGTGCAGTGGTGGGATCATAGCTCATTGCAATCTTGAACTCCTGGGCTCAAGTGATCCTCTTGCCTCAGTTTCCAAAGTAGCTAGGACTAGAGATGCATGCCACCACGCCCAGATAATGTTTCTTATTTTTTGTACAGGGTCTCACTGTGTTGCCCAGGCTGGTCTCAAGCTCCTGGTCTCAAGTGATTCTCCCATCTCAGCCTCCCAAAGTGCCAGGATTATAGGCATGAACCACGGCATCCAGACCCCGCTTTTAATTTTTAAGAGAATCACTTATGGATTTGGGAAAAGCTACTCTAAGCTATTGTACTAATCCTGTGTATGTGCTATGGAGTGTACTGAGAGAAAGGTTGGGCAGGCAGGACTGTTGGTTCCTTTACAAAATATACCAGTTTGTTCTCACCTTTTCTTATTGGTTTTGATGCTAGGTTTTATAACCATCCCCACCCAGGCCAGCGAGATGGCTGCTGTCTTTGGGATAGGAAGCTTGTTGATCACAGCCTATCTTCTGTCACTTTGGTTATTTTGGTTGCTACTTCTGCTTAGATGCCCTTTCATGGTTTCCCTGGAAAGCTGAGGGTGTACGTACGACACCTAAATATTAATAAGTCATTGTATTTAGAAAGCAGTTCTCTCTCTCCCTGAAAAAAATGGTAATACTAAAATATTATGCTCTTAGATTGACATTGCTGTAATGTGATGTGCTCATTTGTATTCATGCAGAGCTTCAAAACAACAGTCCTAGCCGGCAGAATCTTCTAATTAAATAGCTGGAAAAAGCATCTACCATTATGTCATTTGAACTTTCTGTAATTGCTTATTTCCTCTGTTTCTTCTTCTTTTTAATGTATAAATAAAGCTTTCAGATTTTAATTTGCCTGTGGCTATTCTTTACCCATAAATACCACCCTTCTTGACTTTTTTTGTCAGTTCATTTAAAATAAAACTTTATTGCATTATCTTTCTGATGTAATGTTAAAAGGCAAATTGCTGTAATGCCCTATCATTAAGGAATTATTATTAATAAATATTGTGATTCATTGCTACGAAACATTAAAGCATATAATTTTCTCCTCTGGTAAGCTCTGTTATTTAACAAATGTGAAGCATCATTATTGGTGGTAGTGTTTAGGAATACCATTCTCTAGAGACAGGATAATTCAGAAGTGTGTTTCAGAAATGTGGTCCTTGGAGTTGTAGAAGCCACTTACTAGCTGTTGGACCTCGGGAGATTTATTGAACATCTAGGAGTATCATTTATTTTCTTATTGTGTGTTTTTGGATTTGTATGTTTGCAAGGACGATAAACTCATTCAAGACAGTTGTAAAAGGGGAGTTTTCTCTGAGAACATAGTATCAGTTGATTATTCATTTGACCGACCGATTCATTCATTCATTCAAAAATCTTGAGCACCCAATATATCCCAAGCACTGTTCTAGACATTGGAAATAGAATCGTGAGCAAAAACAAGCAAAGTGCCTGCTCTCTTGAAGCTTAGTGGAGGGGAGATGGATGGCATCTGCCAGGTGGTGACAAGCACTGCAAAGATAATGAGACGGGGTAAGGGTAGGGCAGCTGCCACCCTGCATAGCATCTCTGTGCAAATTAGGCACTTTACTGCTGGAAAATGTCTTAATTAATATACAAATCTTTGACGCCTGTGATGTGAATGGTGCCCCTTGGAGTTGTGCAGTGCACATCCAGAAAGATGTGGCAGCCCTCCAAGTGACAGAATGACGGAAGTGAAGTGTTATTTTGGATAAAGTAGTCAGAGAAGGCTACTCTTACATGGTGACATTTGAATATGGATCTGCATGAAGCGAGGGAAGGAGCTTTGCAGATATTTAAGAGACAAGCATCCCAGGTGGAAGAAGGAATAAGTGCAGGGACTCTGAGGTGGGTGTGTGATTGGCGTGTTCAAGAAATGGTTGAGGATACCCGGTGTGGCTGGATGTGAGTGAACTGCAGGGAGACTGGTATAAAATGACAGCAGAGAGCTGAGGGTGGAATGGGGAGTGGGAGAGGGTGGGAGGTGGGGGCAGATCCTGTAGGACCTTGTGGACCATGATAAGAACCTGGTATTCTGAGAAAGATTGAAGCAATTAGAGGGTTTTGAGCAGGAATGACATGATCTGATTTGCTCTAGGCAAGGATCACAGCAGAGAGGCCAGTTAGGAGACTGTGGACATAATCCAGGTGAGAGACAGGTCATGGTGGGCATGGGTTGGACAAGAGCAGTAGTAGTACAGATGATAAACAGGTAACAGGGCTGTGTATCTGTTTCATTAAAAACCAATGGTTTGCCAACAAATTAAATGGGAGTGTGTGTGAGAGAAGTGCTTGGAAAGGCACCCATGTTTTTGGTCTGAGTGCTTGGAAGGGAGGGTGGCCACTTACTGAATGAAGAAGATATCAGGAGGAGAAGGTGTAAGGGGAAGATGAAGAGTTTGATTTTGAACAGAGATGCCTATTGGCCATCCACATGGAGACTGTGTGCGGATGGTTGGACGTAGGGGTCTGGAGATGGGGGAAGAAGATGTTGGAACTAAAGGAAACCAAGAACCAGCAATGTTGAGAGAGGGGCTCCACGGGACTTGAGTTGAAGGTTGACTTTATACAGTACAGTTACTATACTGTACTGTATTGTTTTTTATTTCTATTGTGTTGTATTGTTGTATTATTATTTTTTCAAATGTTTTGATCTGTAGTTGGTTCAATCTGCAGATGTGGAACTTACTTCTATGGAGGGTTGATTGTGTGCGTCTGTTGCTGGGGCCGTGGGGAAGATCGCATGATCTTGTAGATTTATAGTTCAATCTTCTCTAGGGACTTCAGAGGCATTGGTGCTCGGCTTTTCACACTGGGGTTCTGCCGCCACTAGGATCCAGTTATGTTGATGTGTTGTTTCTCTTCCCAAATCAACTAAAACATTCTTTTTTAACTTTTAGCTCAAATTTCCAAAAGAGGAAGTCTGTGGGGGCCCAGCTTATCTTTTACCCGCAGGACACAAACTTCTGACCAGTCCTGGAGCCGAGCCTATTGCTCAGGGGCCCAGCCCCCATCCAGTGAGCTGTGAGGGGTGTCACCGGTGAGACCACAGGCTGTGAATGTGGCTGCCGGGACAGACGGTGGTGTGGACTGGGCAGTGACCTTTAGGAAAGGAGTGGCCTGTGTAAATGCCGTGTTACAGAGCTGTAGAAGGAAATAATACGAGAAAATGCCTTGTTTTGTGTCTGACATATTTTAATCCACAACTAGAGGGAAAAATGGAAAAAAAAAATTTCCATACTTGAGATATACAATCTATGACAAGGTTATAATTATGGGAAAGAGGCACTTGTACTTCTACCTGGCATCTCATTTGCTCTTCATCTTGCAAATTCCATTCTTGAAATTCGGTTCAGAAATGACCTTCCCAGGAAGCCCTTCCCAAGTACTCCATTAGTTCAGCACCTCCTCCCTACACCAGAGGATATATAATTTTTTTTAAATTAAAAATATATTTTTACCTTATAAAAAGATTCATTTTCATGGCATTAATTTGGAAAATATAGAAAATTATAAAGTTAAAAAAAGTCACCCATAATCTCACCACACAGAGATGGCCACTATGTAACATTGTACAATATTTTCTCTCTCTCTTTCCAAAGGAGAGAGAAATCTCTCACATCTGTACACATTCAAACATTCCTATCTTACTGCTATTCTAAACTTTATTCAACCATTTCTCTATTTTGGGTGTTTAAATTGTTTCCAATGTTTGCAATTATAAATAATACTACAATGAACTTTTTTTTTTTTTTTTTTTTGAGTCTCACTCTGTCGCCTGGGCTAGAGTGCCGTGGCGTCAGCCTAGCTCACAGCAACCTCAAACTCCTGGGCTCAAGCAATCCTTCTGCCTCAGCCTCCC
>CAUYRT010036758.1:0-26575 GCA_963574885.1 Lepilemur ruficaudatus | reverse complement strand
GCCGGGCATGGTGGCGCATGCCTGTAGTCCCAGCTACTTGGGAGGCTGAGGCAGAAGGATCGCTTCAGCCCAGGAGTTTGAGGTTGCTGTGAGCTATGCTGTCACCACGGCACTCTAGCCCGGGCAACAGAGTGAGACTCTGTCTCAAAAAAAAAAACACAAAACTAAGGAACTAGAACATCGTTCATTGATTTTTCTCTAGATTTTCCACCCAACAAGTAACTTTAGCAAATATAAGACACGTATGTTTTGATGCTAGCAATGGTTTATTATGAATGGGCTTACATGGAGTCCAAAAGACATAGGAAAATGGTCTGTGGTGCCATGAAGTTATACTGAGTCCCAAACTTGAAGTTCTTTGAAGAAAGAGATCTATAGGTAGCCACTCAGGTTCTGACTTGGGACCCCACAAAGAGAAAAGCTAAACAGGGCTTCTGGACAGCAGGATGGGAGGCAGACTCTGTACCTCCTTCATGCAAAATGGCATTAATACAAGTTCTAACCTGAACAGCACATAAAACAAGCTTTCTAACATTGCACCTGACTTATCAGTAATACTATCTGTTATTCACATAACATTTATTATCACAAAGAACTTCCAGGTACCTTATGTAATTCCAAAGGCAGACATACAATGCCATTCCCATTTTATAAGGGAGAAAGGTAAAGTGACAGACACTGGCTCCCTGCAAGCCCTGCAGATCATCCTGGCAATATCTGCTCTTAAATTTAATTCTCAGTCCTCCAAACCAGTCCTCTTATCAGAGCAACGGCTCCACTCACACTACAATGCAGACAGAAACTTCTCTTATCTTCTCCAAGCATAATTTAACACTTCCAAATTTTCCCAATATATGCAACAAAAGAAAATAAAAGAAAGAGAGAAAAAAAGGTTTCAGAGCTCCAGAAAGTCCTCAAGACTTCATTTATACAGTGTGCTGGTAAAAATCATAAGAGATAAAAATGCCATACCTGCTTCATTTCCCCAATATGGACATGTTCTTTTTGTTTATCTTCATATAAACATCGCAGAAAAGAAATAATCAATTCATTCTCTCGCTGCTCATTTCTTGGTCTCAATTTCTTTAAAAAAAATCAAAAACAGGATAGATTATATTTATTTTAAATGTCAACAAAATTGCTAAGCTGCCCCTTCGGAAATGCTAACAAGCTTCCAAGCACTAACTAGTGCTTTTACCCAATAATCTCACTAGGGGGCACCAAGCATCCTAAAAGTGGAGATAAATTTTTAAAAAGGACAATGGAGTCAATGGGCCAGATTTAGCTTTTGATCTCTGATGTCCTCATACCGAAAATAAATTTTTAACATCAGATAGAGGCATAGTCAAAATATTTAACAAATCAATAGTTTTAAAATAGAAAGAAAAAACAAAAAATCTACGTAAACACCCAGAGGTCAGGAGCCATAATGACTATACCTTTATAAACTCTTTTAATTAGGAAACTGGAAAGGAAAACAGCAACTGCATTCAGGGTCATGGTTTCCCATGTCACATGTGTTCATCGTGAAGAACTTTATAGAATCCCCACGAGAGATGCACTTCCATACAAAATTTTGTGGTATGTATTCAATTTCTTTTTTCTTTTTAAAAATTCTCCCGGTGCCTTTTAACTTTTCAACAGGGTAGTGGCAAAGCACACTGGACTAGAAGTCAGGACATGTAGGTTCTAGTTGCTGTGCAGAAGTGTGCACAAATCCAAGTCACTTAATCTTGGCTTCCTCATCTGCTGAAACGAGGATTGTGCAGTCTCCTCCAACTCCCAAATTCTTTGAATTTGACATGTCAGTCAGAGCGAATTTTTAAAAGGCCACCTAGCTCAATGTATTATTTTCTCTGAATATTAAATAAAAGAAAATGAATTACCCTGGGGATACACAAAGCTTTTAGTCTTTGGAAATAGATCTTTTTTATATCAGTAATTACCCATTTGGCCTGTTCCTTTTCTCTCCCTACTCCAAAGTTCAAGCCGGACCTTTAAAACGAAGTTGGGATGTAATAAACAAATTAACTAGAAAAGGATCTGAGTCTAGATCAATACCATTCCTGGCGACCACCTTCTCCAGCTAACTAAGGAACAGTGATTTCACTCTGCATGTCATCAGCATTAAAAGCAAAGGTAACACTAACCCAGACCTTCTGATGTGCCCTCTGTTAAAAAAAAAAAAAAAAAAAAAAAGATTATTTTAAAATGGAAGTTGTTCCTATTACTCAGGAAAAAGAAAAAGCAGTAAATGATAGTAAATGATTAGAAAAGTTTGTCTTATCGAGGACTTCTCGTTCTTTCAAATTTCTGATTTAAGTATTAAATGTTTTAGAGGCTACAGCAGACATTCTCAACTCAGACTCCAGACTAAGAACACTGATGTTACAAAATTTTACATGTTATATGCAACAAGTGGATTTTTCTAGAGAGAATTTCAATTAGATCCTCAAAAAAATAAAGTGATAGTAGTCAAGTGTTACAATGCCAACTTAATACTGCTAGATCCTAAAAGGGTTATGGATATAATAAGTCTAAAAGTCGACAAAATAACAACAGAAGTCTCATTCGTTGCTGTTGGGAATGCAAAATGGTACAACCACTTTGGAAAACAGTCTGGAAGTTTCCTATAAAACTGAATACACTTTTCCCACACAACCCAGCAACTGCATTCTTTGGCATTTACCCAAATGAGTTAAAAATTTATGTCTACACAAAGACCGGTACAGGAATGTTTCCAGCAGCTTTATTCATAATTGCCAAAACTTAGGAGCACCCAAAATGTCCTTTAATAGGTGAATGGGTGAACGAACTGTGGTCCATCCAATGGAATATTATTCAGTAACAAAAGGAAAACGAAAGAGCTATCAGCCATTAAAAGATGTGGAGGAACCTTAAGTGCTCGTTGCTAAATGAAAGAAGCCAATCTGAAAAGACTATATTCATACAGTATGACAATTATATGACATTCTAGAAAAGGCAAAACTATGGAAATGGTAAAAAGATCAGTGGTTGCCAGGGGTTGGGAGGAGGGGTGAATAGGTAAAGCATCACCATCAGTGAACCCAAATGTAAACCATGAACTTTAGTTAATAATAATATAGCAAATACTGGCTCATTAACTGTAACAAATGTACCACACTAATAGAAGATGCTATGGTAACATCTTCTGTTAGGAGAAACTACAGAGTAGGGGACGGTGAAAAGTTATATGGAAACTCTGTACTTCCCACTCAACTTTTCTATAAACCTAAAACTGCTCTAAAAAAAATAGTCTTAAAAAAAACCAACCCAGGGAAACAGACGGGGATTATGAGAGTCCCCTGAGAAGGAGCAGGCTCCAGAGGGTTGACACATTCTTTCTTCTCCTGTATCTTTAATTAAACTTTTGGGCTACCCTCACAAGAAAATATGTATTCTTAGAGAAACTTTTCATAACCATCTATTTCAAAATATTAAAAAAAAGGCTGAGCATACAGTAATGAGAGGAAGAGAACTAATACATTTTTCCCTCAAAATATACATGAGAAATCTGTTCAAATAGGCAGAAAATGAAACTACAACTGAGCATAATGTACTACCATAGTTGCTTTTCATTAAAAATTGAAGCCAAGAAGCAGACACCATGCCACAAGTCTTGCTAAACACCACAGAGGAAGTCACTAAAGCATAGAAATACATGTTTCAGTGTCATACAAGGTCAAAATGTAAATCTCTAATTAAAAGAATTTTGGAATATGATGAGAGGCTACCCTTTCTACAGAGTTCAAAAACATCATCAAAGTGTCATCTTCCTAAAACTTCCCATGTGACTTCACCATCCTCAATAGGGGCAAATCATTATTCCTTTAAGGTGATTTCCTTTGATAAACTTTCACTACTCAGAGACAACTCTCAAGAATATAATGGGGAATCACTTTATAGGATATAATATTAGAATAAGAATGTAATAGGGAACATCACTTTATAGTAACAAATTAGCTTGCTTATTCAAAATTAATCTATGGTGTCAGAAGTAAGGACAGAGTACCTGGGGGGCAGAAATGAGGCAGGACTCTGAGGCAATGACAATACTCTAATTTGTAATCTTCACACTGGATGCACGAGTATATTCACCTTGCAAAAATTCACCACTGTTTTGAGTGCTTTTCTATTGGTATGTTACACTTCAATTTTAAAAATAATAATACAAAACAATTAATTGCCTGTTCAAAGTAACAAAACTAATCTCATTACATGTTTCCTAACCTTATTTCTTTGAGAGTCTTATAAATTGTTGCAAAGGCAATTCAAAAATAAATTTCCAGCAGGGCGCAGTGGCACACTGTAGTCCCAGCTACTCAGGAGGCTCAGTGGGTAGGATCACTCAAGCCCGGGAGTTCCAGGCTGCAGTGAGCTATGATCACACCCAAGAATAGCCACTGCACTCCAGCCTGGGCAACACAGCGAACCCCACCTGTAAAAAACATTTAACAATAAATAAATAAATTTCCAGCACTGACTAATGAATACCACAGTGCTGAGAAAGCCTCCAGTCTCATAAAGAAACTACTTAAAAAGACAATACTGACTCGAACACTACATTCTGACATCTTTTTTAAAAAAAATTATAACCCAAGTTTACAAGACATAATTTTAAAACCATGGAAAAATGCAACGAAGTTGATGTATATTCTTCAGAAACTAAAAAACACCTCTTCTGACAATTAATCTTTAACGTGTGAAGTCATGTCATTTAATAAATTAACAATGCCTATGAAGTAGAAATCTACTTGATTTATCTACTCAGTGTCTAAGCAAGTCATTCCCTGAAATACACTCACACAGATTAGGAGAATCAGACTTTGAGACATTTTAGTTACTGGCCCTACTTGGGCCTAATAGCAACTCTTCATCCTGAAGACAACCCGTTCGGATTTAGCACACAGAGAATAGCATGAAGACAGCAAGACCTCCATGGGGTCATCTTCACATATGCCCCATTAGGTATGTCTGAAAATTATACATTTCAAAAGCTCATGAACAAAAAGGTTGCTTTTCAGTGTGATATGCCCACCAGCCCATCTGGACCAAGTTCTCTCAGAGTGCGCGAGTCTGCTTGTTTACAGAACTGATAATCTCCAGCATCATTACCTAGTTATTATCGATTTCTTTTTCTTTATGATTGTTTGGGGTCCGCTTTTTTATTGTTGTATTAAACTTTCATTTACAAAAACTCTAAATATGATATATATGTTTTAATAACTAAGTAATCATGTCCCACTAATTTCAATAGCAATGACATTTGCCTTATGAAAATTTGCTCTTAGGGGAGTTTTTCAGAAATAAATTCCCCTCCTGGAAAGACCATACAAAGGGAAATATTTACCATTCTATTTATAAGAGAGAGGACTCACGAAACTGCAAGTCCATCTTTGTTCTTATGACCTTTTGAAATGTATGATTTTCAAGCACATAGCAGGTACTGCTACCTAAAAAGAAACCAAGCATTTGGTTTATAAAACATGTTATAAAACCAAGAATGGTCATTGAGGAAATAATTCAACAAAACCATCAATAAGCCATCAGAAGAAAAGACCCACACTGAATTTTTATCATTCAAGGAAAAGCCAAGCTTACAATGATGGAGGACAAAGTATGAACTGGCTTTTCAAAGCCAATGAACATTATGACTTCCCTTGTTCAGGGCAACCAGAACATTATAGAGATATCTAGAACAACACAAAGAAGCTCCAGGATACTAACTGAATGCTTTCTTATTTCAGTGAACCTTAGTCATAGCTACTTTTTTTTTTTTTTTTGAGACAGTCTCACTCTGTTGTCCGGGCTAGAGTGCCATGGCGTCAGCCTAGCTCACAGCAACCTCAAACTCCTGGGCTCAAGCAATTCTTCTGCCTCAGCCTCCCAAGTAGCTGGGACTATAGGCATGCGCCACCACGCCTGGCTAATTTTTCTATATATTTTTAATTGTCCAGGTAATTTCTTTCTATTTTTTTTAGTAGAGACGGGGTCTCACTCTTGCTCAGGCTGGTCTCGAACTCCTGAGCTCAAATGATCCACCCGTGCTAGGATTACAGGCGTGAGCCACTGCGCCTGGTCCATATCTACTTTTTTCTAAAGTCTTTTTGCTGTAACGTACTAGGTATCTAAAAACCTGCATGGGTCAAAGAGAATCTCAGAATCATACTTATTAGTAACTTCACATTGATGCAGAAGAAAATGTTGCGTATTATCTACATTGATTCACCGCACTGTTTTAAGGAAGCTACATGGTGCTATCTAAACAAAACACAAAAGCCACATTAGGGAGGGGAAGTTCATCTTCCATGCTTGCTAGAAAGATGTTCCTCAGAGTGACTTGAATAGTTTAAGTGGGTCAGCATTAGATGGAAAAGGTCCTGGCTTCAATTATAAATGCATTAACAATCGGAAGCAAATTGTCCATTTCTGAATTCCAAGTACAAATCACATTACGTCTGTCTAAGAGTACTGTGTACTTAGGATTCTAAAGGTCTTTTAAGAAACAACAAAGTTTCATGTCTCAAGTTGATTCAGAAGAAAAGAAAATTTAAAGGTAATTGACAATTGTGAAAATTACCCTCTAGGCTAGCTGCTACATAAAAAATCTTCCTATGCTTTCTTTCTGCAAACATATGCCAATTCCACTGTAGAAGCAGAACAAGGGAGTAAGAGAAGAACTCTAACTTGTGATTTAAAAGAAAAAGACAATCTTGTATTTTTTACACTAACAGAAAACAGAATATGGCTCCTATCTGTACAGTCTATCCCCAGTGAGGGGAGAGAGAACTCATAGCTCACACAGTTGCTAGCCTTCTTGTTGTGTTTAATGAATCCTCTACTTGTAGAACCTGCTGACTAGCCCCCACCCCAAAAGAGATATTTATTCTTTGTTCTGATGTGCTCCCTTCCCTGGAACAGTGCCAGGAAACCACAGAAAATGCCCCTCAGCTAAAGCAGACATGAAATTTTTGATGAGCTCATTAAAGATTCATAATGAACAGACTACAGGCATGCCAGCACACACAGTATGGTTTCCCCGAGATACACTGCAGCTAAATGCAGGGACAGGAGCTAGCTTCCAACTTTACTGCAGAAAGCAGATGAACTTGGTTTTTGTTTTCGTTTTTGAGGGTTTTTTGTTTTTTTTTTTTTTGGTTCAACATAGTATATGGCTCTAAGTAGATAACATGAACTAAATTTATTTTCAAAACTGAAAAGGGAGGAGAAGGAACAATTATGTTCAAGTTCACATATAAAACACCTTGTTTGACTCCCACCGTTCAGGCTGCAATCCTGCGTGGGAAGGGGCTGGCAGACGTCTGGCGTGGCACAGATGAGCACATCTGGACCAAAGTCCAGGTCTTCTCTCTCTCAGGCTGAGGCTCTCTTCACGTTACAATTTCCTTTCTCTTATTCTAGCATATTTGTTTACAGGCAAGGCTTCCCTGCTTTAGTCACTTTTACTATCTAAGCTAAGACCTGATGTGAATCTGAAATTCTGACCTGGTCCCTCTGTGGACTGTTAAATCTTAAACCAAAAGGAACTCCAGATCCTTGCCTCCAGGCTGGGACAACACTGGTTTGATATTTTGTATACATAACATTTTACAGGTAAACTGCCCGCCTTTTCTTTCCTTCTAGAGATTAAAAACTTGCACAGTACCTGAATCTCCTCAAAAATAGTCGCCTGCTCCTGATTGGTTAATGTTGTCAGGTGCTTTTGCAGTTCTAGTTTGGTTTTAGAAGAATTCATTCCTATTAAGAGAAAAAAAGGGACATAAAAAAATCTCTATGTGTAAGTTATGAGGTACAGCATTAACCTGTTCCATATACATTCCCTTTACATTCTACCTACCCATAAATTCTAATCAATAATGTCAGTGATACTATCAATATCATCTTTTAATTGAGCTCTGATGCATAAGACACTGTATATCAAGCATTAAATCTACATTATTTCATTTAATTATCAAAACAATCTGATGACAAGGATGTTGTTATCCCCACTTTACAGCTAAGGAAACTGAGGCCCAGAGAGCATATATAATTTGCAAAGACCACCAACTTGAACTCTAACTCAGGTTTGGGTGGTTTTAAATTACTTCTCCAAGTTAAAACACTTCATACAATCAGAACATTCTCCTTTGAAAATGACAAATTCTTGTATTATGTGTAAACCTGGCAACTTTTTTTAAGGAAAAACAACTACTACTTGGTTTGAAAACTGACCCACATTTGTCCCCTATATATTATAGGTACGCTTTACATAAAATTGATTGATGTGGCTAACAATTTTCCTTTTACCAAATGCTTATTAGCAGTCTTAAGACAATTTAATTAATGTTATGAAAGGTTTTGAGGAAAAGTTATAAAAACAAAGTCATTATGTAATTTTAGTGCCTGTCAGAATCTGATACTTAAGAATTTTGTTCCCCACACAAACATGGCTCAGAGCCTAGTTTGCCTTTTCTTGATGTCTAGAGATAAATGTCACACACAACGTGATTTATAATGAAAGGATTTGCTGACCCAATCGCCAGGGAAAAAAACCTGTTCTGGTTACTTTTCTTTCAAGGTCAGCTTAGCCCTCCCTCACCCATCTGCTGCCCCTTCTCCTCATCCAGAGAGGGTGAGCCCCTGGGCAGAGCGTGGCCAAGGCTCTGCTGGAGAAAGTGTTGGACACACCCACGTAACTAAGGGTGGCCGGAGGGAGACCATGCCTTTATTGCACAGATGACTTTGCTGAGGTCCAGAGAAGCCGGGCGACTTGTCCGAGGACAGGAGGCCAATCAGCAGCCAAGCTGCCCCAGGGCCAACATCGCTCCCCTCCCACCACTGACATCTCTTAGCAGACTGCGGCAGAGGCTGCAGCCCCTACTCAAACTGTTGCAGCTAACTCCACTTCCAGATGTTCTTCCTCCCCCCTTTATTTAAAACTCAAGAAAACCCTAAGAGGCCACCCTAAAAATAATAGCCAATATTTCTTAAGTGATTATTGTGCTACTTTGCCCAACACTTTACATGCATTATCTATAATCTTTGAAATGGGGTCTTTTTTTTTTTAGTAAGCCCAATGTAGAAGAAAGTGAGGCATGTCAATGTCAAAGTCAAGTGTTTTGTCCAAGGTCATCAGTTAAGTAAGGGACAGAGTCAGAATCTGAACCACGTCTGTTTGCCTCCAGCAACCAAAGTCTCAAGCACTCTACTGCCTCCCTGGACAAGGAGAGTCGAGTCGCCTGACACTCAGGTGGCTGCAATACAAAAGTCAGTTCAGAGGTGGGTTAAAGTGCAGAAAGGATAGCCAGGCTTGTCAGAGTGCAATTCAGGTACTCTTCCGGGAAGCTGTCACATCACACAAGGCCAGGGAAACAGACACAAGGCTTTCCAGTATCGACGACTTAAATGCTGAAGCAAAATCGGGTTTACATTTATGAATAAAAAGCACTCAGTAACCATTAACCAAAAATCCTCCCCCAACATACGGAGGATGTTTCTGACACAGACTAAGTATCATATTTTGGAAAAACTGTATTGTTTCATGAAGCATTTGTATGTGGGGAATACACCCTAAGCCCTAAGAGCAGTTAGACTATACACTCGTGACAGCGTCAGGGAAAATCATGAAATGCAGCCTATTCTTCATCTAAGCAGGTATGAGAAGACCCTCCGACTAGTGTCGTCCTGTCTTCAGGATGCCTCAGTCCATCAGGTCTTTCCTGCCCCAGCTCTAAATAGCTGGTCTCACCCAGGTCCCAGCACCCTCCACGTGGATTCTCAACACCGAGTGAGTGGTTTCTACAGCAAGGTTCACGCTGAAGGCATCTCCTCAGAGGCCCCATGAAATGCCAAAAGGGTTTATGGAAGGAATGGAAACATGGGACAGAGCAGAAAGGTAGCCAGAGCCCAGGGAATGCCCTGACTCCAATCCCTCCCCACATGGCTGTGCTGAAAAGCTCTTATTAGAGGGAGCTCTGAGAAATGACTTTGTTCTGATGAAGGAAAATTTGTTCTGAGAGCAAAAGGAAATCTCAGTTCAACTTTTTTTTTTTTTTTTAGTGAAAGTATAATTCATTTTGGTAATTCCCAAAATGCTCCTCTAAACTTTGAAATAAGCAAAATACTATACATTAATAAATACCACTGGGTTGTACACGGTTCAAATACAGAATTGGGTACAGCTGTGCTTCGTGTACATTTTATTTATTTATTTATTTATTTTGAGACAGAGTCTCACTTTGCTGCCTGGGCTAGAGTGCCATGGTGTGAGTCTAGCTCAGAGCAACCTCAAACTCCTGGGCTCTAGCAATCCTCCTGCCTCAGCCTCCCAAGTAGCTGGGACTACATGCATGTGCCACCATGCCCGGCTAATTTTTTGTATATATTTTTAGTTGGCCAATTAATTTCTTTGTATTTTTAGTAGAGACGGGGTCTTGCTCTTGCTCAGGCTGGTTTCGAACTCCTGATCTTGAGCAATCCACCCACCTCGGCCTCCCAGAGTGCTAGGATTACAGGCGTGAGGCACGGTGCCCGGCCCCAAGCTTTGATTTTTAAAGTTACTTTTGCATGTGTCCAGCTTCATAAAAGAAAATATTTAAATATCTCCATTCCTTCCTATAATTCTGGCTTTAAAAATATATGTATATATAGTAGTTTTTAAGAACACAGACATTTTCTACCCTATATAAATTTTATAGTTCACTAAACATTGGATTAGTTGACTAATATTTCCATCTAGCCAAAGCATCTCAATGAAATTTTACTTATTAAGGAGGATTTGTACATAAATTGTTTTATATCCTATAATTGAACTCAGTATTCAGAAGGCAATCTAGCAGAGTGGAATGAACATACAAGCTGACAAGTTTTGTTTTTTGTTTTTTTTTTAAACAGGGTCTTGCTCTGCTGCCCTGGGGTAGAGTGCAGCGGCATCATCATAGTTCACTCACTATAATCTCAAACTCCTGGGCTCAAGCCATCCTCCCACATCAGCCTCCCAAGTAGGAGGAGCTGGGACTACAGGCATGTGCCACCATGCCCAGCTAATTTTTCTGTTTTGTAGAGATGGGGTCTCACTCAGTTGCTCAGGCTGGTCTCCAACTCCTGGCTCAAGTGATCCTCCCACCTCGGCCTCCCAAAGTGCTAGGATTATAGGTGTGGGCCACTGTGCCTGGCCCACGCTGAAGAGTTTTACAAATCCATTTTTATAATTATCAGATGTACCTCTCACAGGGCAGTGCTGAGTTATAAATGCAGTACTGAACAATGGTAGCACTTGAAAATAAAACTTCTAAATGCTCATGCTCTCAAATTCCCTGCATGCTTTTCCTAACCGAAGAGGTTGTTAGAAAGCAATCATGTCTTTAAAACACTGAAATACAGAAGGTCCGGAAACATAAATACAGTGATGGTGAGAGAACTCTGGGCCCCTTGGCCAGTATCAGACAGAGTCCCTGCCACCTGAATTTGTTGAAGTTCAGATCTTTGCATTTTAGGTCAACATTATTCCTTCCTCTGCAAAGCAGTATAGATTTCTATGACAGTGTAATTAAGCAAAAATGCCTATTAAACTTGGTCAGACAGACCAAAAAATTCAGCTTGGCAATGTACTTAGATTTTCACAACAGGAATTTGATGTCATGTCTAGTCTCTCCCAACAAATGGCTCATTCATGGATTAAAATATTCTTCATAGCTAAGGCCATCTGCTTAAAAACTTACCTCCACGAGCTGCTCATCCAGTTTCACTTGTTTCTTTTTCAGGCCTTCATTTTCCAAATGAATTGTTTCTAATTCTCGTTCAAGGGAATTCATCTGGCTGACCTGTTAAAAAACAGAAAATTCGCTTAAAAAAAAAAACTGGGTTGCTTTACTTTGACAAATCTGTGCTAGTCAGAAATCTCAACCCTGGGAAGACAGCCAAAGTTAATTCAGCCATGGAAAACAACAAACAATGCAATTCAGTGCATTGCTTCTATTAAGTAAGGTAGTTTTAATCACCAGTCCTCACACAGAACAGATTCCTTAAGGCAGCAGCTGGCTTTTAAACTTGGTGCCACCCACTAGAAGAAATACATTTTATTTTACTTACCATGCATGTACTGTCATATTTTCTAGTATATTTATTGATAAAAATGCTGGTTTTCACTAAATCAATTTCATGATCCTCTACTATGAATCTGCAGTGGGGAAAACATTGCCTTAAGGCAAAGTTAACGGTTTAAAATTGAACGTACATAAAACCTGATTTATACAGCTCCTTTCTCTATTTTTTTAGAGACAATGTCTTGCTCTGTCACCCAGGCTGGAGTACAGTGGCATGATAACAGCTCACTGTAGCCTCCAGCTCCTGGGCTCAAGTGATCCACCCACCGTAGCCTCCTGGGTAGCCAGGGCTACAGGCACACACCATTACGAGCTAATTTATTTTTATTTTTGTAAAGATGGGATCTTGCTGTGTTGCCTAGGCTGGTCTTGAACTATTGGTCTCAGCAATCCTCCTGCCTTAGCCTCCCAAAGTGACGGGATTACAGGTGTGAGCCACTATGCCCAGCCCACTCTCAATTTTAAAGATGAAATATGAGGACTTTACAAGTATCCATTGCTAGAAATCTCTTTACTAAAGGAAGAATTTAATGAGTTAGAGAACACTAGGAGTCAGAATACTGCTAAGTAGAAAACATATATTATTCTAGAACGCTGATTTTGCCTCTATCAAAAAGAGCTTAAGAGAGCAGCAAGAATTGTTAAACAGAAGTGTAATTTTCCCAGGCCCACTTAAAATGCATTATTATTTAAAGACCTATCACAAGACTTTTCCCCTGATGAATAGCTAGCTGAAACTCACTCTCTAAAAAGTTTACTTGAACATACCTGAAATTAAATGGCATTTCAGCTCTAGAGCACAACCCGCCTTCTTGTTGCAAAGAGTCATGATAATCAAATTTTTAAAAATTGCTATGGATATTTTATAACAAAAGCAACATTGTTCATTCTTCCCAGATTTTTAAACAAACTATATTTTTAGGAAGAGGAAGGTAATAGTGAAAATTCTGAGTTTCACTTTAGAACAAGAAAGAGAGAAAAGAAATAAGTAACAACAACAACCCCAGAATAACACTGGTCCAGAACGCTAACTTTCGGGATGAAGTACAGAAAGCACACTAAGGTGCACTACAGAGGTCTGCCCATGCGGTAGCCAGCCTCTGAGATGACCCCCGCCTCCTGGCATGTGTCCTCTTGAATAGTTCCGTCCCACACTAGACCAGGGCTCGTCTGTATGACAAACAGAATATAGCAGAAATGTTCGTATGTCCCTTCTGAGGTTTGCTATTAAAGGCACCACAGCTCTGTCTTGGTCTTTTGGTCTCAGTGCCTGTCGTCTCGTCACTCCCTTTGGGGGCAGCTCGCTGCCACATACCGAGAGAAGGCCCAGGAGATGAGGGCTCAGGCAATCAGCCAGCCAGTGTCAGAATCCTCTTGCTAACAGTTATTTGAGTGAGCTTGTCCCAGCGAAGCCTTCAGATAACCACAGCCCTGGCTGACATCTGGACTGCAACCTCACGAGAGCCCTGAGTCAGACCACCCAGCTAAGTGGCTTCTGAATTCCTGACTCACGGATGAGACAAGAAATGTTTGTTGTTTGGATTTGTTAAACAGCAATAAATAATACAGACTGTATTAAAATGTTTCTCATATTTAAGCTATATATATTTTGCTAACTTACAAAGGCTTGTAATACTAATGAAGATGATTAACTGTCCTCTTTATGACAGCCTAAATTGTTCTTTTTTCAACCATTGTTCAATCAGAAAGAACTATGATACTGTTTTGAGAAGAGTACAAAAGCATAAAGAGATATAAGGAAGAACCACAGAAACATGGTATGTACTCTCAAAAACTCACCTTTCTATTCGTCGGAGATCGCTCCTTCTGAAACTGTTCACACTCTCTCTTTAAGTTCAACTTTTCTTGCTCTGTGGGTTTCACAGTACCTGATGAGTTTAGATGTTTTTGGTGCTTGGGAAGAAGGTTGGATTCCAGTTGACGGACCTAACAAGAACAAATGAAAGAGGAAGAGATGCTAATGCAATCGGCCATCCAAGAAAAATAAACAAGGAATATAAGGAAAGTTTTAATTCGGCACTTGGGTCCTGTTGTAACTTTCTTTTTCAGTTAAGCCTGCCAATTCTTGAAGCCTCCTTTTTTGGACTTCAAAAGATCCTTTCTGGGTAAATCTGGCTGGGTCTACAAACCCAATGCTGTAAGGACAAGATGGGGAAAGGGGGACTTTTAGGTCTACTAAATTTCCAGGAGTCAACAGGGTGTGTGATGTGGGTGCCAAGAAAACAGACACAGCAGTTCTAGGCACTTTTGTTCTGACGTAAGCATTACTTTCAGGAGTGAATGAGGTGACAGTCCCATCTGTTCTGTGTTGGACTGTTCACACCTGAAAGAATGCATTTGCATCAACTCATTCCATGAGGACAGGGACCGTCTCTGTCTTGTTCACCACTGCAGCTTCAGTGATAGTTTCTGGCAAAGAGTAGGTGTTCTAAAGGAACACCTGGGACTCTTCAGCGAGCACCTAATCAAAGGAGGTGTTGAAGCATAGCTTAACTGTCATTGATCTACTACATAGCAGAGGTAAGGAATTCAAGCATCAGTTTGGTGGTTGGAAAAGGAATTGCTGAGTCTTTTAAAAGGGGAACCCTTTTCTCTTATAAGGAATTAGATCCGCAAGCTCTGAGTCTTAAGTTTTGCCATTTTTGTACTACTAGTCTTGGTGGCCAGCCAATTTCAATGAAGACTATATGGTTAGCATAATTTCCATGAGTCTATATTTTGGATATGAGGATTAAAATCACAAATATATTTTAATATAGAACTGCTTCTACAAATTGAAAAATATTTTATAAACATCAGTATAAAATTATATGCAAGTAAATGAGAAATTATACATTCTTAAAATAAATCTGCCATAGCAGGATACTCAAATTCATACCCTAGAACCATTTCAATCATATCAAGCATTGATTTTCATATCAAACTAGTCATTTTCAAACATATGCCACCATACGCAACGTCTCAAGTTACCTTCTCCCGGGAGTGTGTGAGTTCTGCTTTGGTGTTCTGTACCACGGTTTGGAGTCTCTCGTTCTCTTTGCAAAGCAGCTGCTGTTCTTCGTTCATCAGATGATCCAGCTTGTCCCAAGAAAGCCTTTTCTGCTGGTTATGGAACCCTGATGGATGGGTGGCTATTTCTGGGGCCCAGTTCTTAAGAGAGAATTGCAGAGTTAAGCAAGCCTAACAACAAGCTGGCTGGTGATTTCTGTTTTGAGAAAGGTATCATGTTTACCTAATGCCAACAATTCTCAGTAAGTACCTTTAAACCTTCACCTTTGCCTTCTAATGAAAGTGAGTATATGTATACACAAATATGAATAAAACAATATTCTTGGCGTTTGATTTTAAAAAAGGTTTCAAAATTCTATGTTTAAACTGGTCTTTTGGAAAAATAGTCTCATCAAGTCTGGTAACAAATACGACTGTAGAGCAAGTCCCAGTTCCATACGGGACCCAAGTACATGGAGCTTGGCGGCTTAACAATTGCCTGGGCAACATGGTGAGACCTTGGTCTCAAAAACCAAAATCTCGCCCTTTGTTTGACTCAAAATCCCACCCCTTGTTTCTGGCTGGGAAAAAAACGTTATCATTGAGCCCAGAAAATATTCTTTTGATGAACAGAGAACACGAAGGGAAGTCTGAGATGCGCTGCCAACATGAAAGCTTTCCTAAGCTACGCTCTACTTCCATTTGCACATATGCAGTCATATCCTTTTTTAGAATCCAAAGCACATATTGTCTGCACAATTAAGGCCTGAATTCGGGAATATGCTTTAAGCTATCAAAGTGATTTTTTGGGTCTTAATAATGATTTAAAAAATTAAAAACGTAACAGCTAGATAAGCCTCCTGCCTTTCAAGCTAAACATGAAAACGAAAAAAAAGGTATAATCTCTTTTTGAGAAAAATGTCAGTCCAGAAGTAATTTTTAAAATGGAAACTATCTTATTTTAAACAAAAGTGTCACCAAGAGATAAAATAATTGAATTAGTGCCTACTTTTATTGTAGGACAAAATCTTAACATCTAGCCTAAGACTAACATTCCTAACAGTGTTCTTAATTTATTTGCACACAGATTAAGCAGCATCGTGCTAAAAGGAGACACTCTCTTCAGCACCACCATAATGTGTCAGCCAGCTAACACTTTAACCAGTTCTGCCTGGACTTTCTGGCTTCGCAGTAGCAACCCGTTTGGTAGCAATGAATTATCTCTTGAAATTCAAGACTATTGTTTTAAGCCATAGTTTTCCTTTTCAGCAGAAGTTTTACTTTTTTTTTACAGCCTGTGTACGTTCCTAGATAAATTTCTTGCAATATTTTTCTTGACTTAATTTTTTTTAGGGTCACATGAATGCTTTTATCTATTATTTAGGAAAACTTTGAGTTTTATTACTACAAAACTCAACTTAGCCATGGTCTTCTGATTTGCTCAATATAAAAGAAATTACCTGTTTTATATCATTATGGTTCCATTTATTTGAAGTCCAGAAACAAGCATCCCTAACCTATCGTGACGGAGGGTACTAAAGTGGTTCCCTTGGGGTTACCAACTGGAGCGAACACAAGAGAGCCAGCTGGGTGCTGGAGATGTTCTATATTTTGATCTAAGTGATGGTTACACAAACATACAGATATGTGAACTGTATATATTTATACATATACACATAAAAATAATCAAGTTATAGACTTAAAATTTGTGTGCTCTACTGTAAACAACTTATACCTTAATAAAGAAAGAAATTACCTTGTCACCAGCATTCTGAAGTTTCTTATGTAAAGACATCACTTCTTGTTTTAAAGCCTCCTTTTCCTGCTGAGCCATTCGTAGGTCAGATTTAATCTGGGACATTTGCAGGTTTACCTTCTGCAGGGTATCTTCTAAATTCTGAACCTGCATCATGAGAACAATCTTACACCTCTATACAAACCCTTGTGGTCTCACCTCTAGCATGTCCAGGAATGAATGAACAAGGACAAAAGAACTCCAAGGTTCCTTCTGTTTCTATTTCTATACCCAGCTTTCTTTTCAGGAGCTCTGTGGAAACCCAGGATATTATGTACATTTATAGGGTGCTAAGTTTTATTTAGGACAATGACAAACTATGCCTAGAGCAAGGTATTGCTGATATTGTCAGCTGGTAGATTTACCAAGTGATCTCTTACAGAACCGATGAGCACCACTGGCATCACAACAGACGGTGTCACTGAATTTTATAGAAATGATGTTTTAGCCTGTGGTGTTGGATTATGAAAGGCCTCTTAGTTGAAAACAAAAATATATATTTGTAGAATCCTACTGTACACTAATATCTCATAAATTTCAATTTAAAAAAAATTTAAATTTATAAAAGGAACGATGATTGAGATCTTTATAGTAGGGCTTGAACCTGCCTTAGAAGTCCTATTTCTAAATTAGGAATGAGTAATCATTTTTATATACTATTCTCAAGCTTTCATAAGTAATCTCGTTAATGAACATTTGAGGGAACAGTATTTAAATTATTTTAGCATACTATAAACATATGTCAAATGGTATCATTCTGAGCCCTCTTAGGCCACTTCCACCTGACACATTCTTTCCACCGAGATTTGTTTAGAAGATATAGGAGGACACTAACTGTGAAGATGAAACAGGAATTGTCCACATACCTTTTCCTGTGAAGCCACCAGCTGTGACTTTAAGCTCTCACTTTGGTGCTCCCAAGACTTCTGTTCCTGCTTCATTGTAGCAACTCTGTGCTCTAAAAGACTTGATTTTGCCAGCTGTTTCAGGAAGAGAAAAGAGGTAAAAGGGCATTTTTGCAAGCAAATCTAGCCTTAATTTATATGCCTCCACTTACATTGTCAAGAACAAGTACCATCTAATTATGTGGTAGAAAAGGACAAGGTAAAAAAAAAACAAAAAAACAGAAGTACTTGTATGGACTCCCTGTTCTACCTCTATTTTTCATTTTTGGGATTTGCCATTTTTCTTTCTCACTGCCTCATATTTTGAGGGTGGGAGATGGCAGGCTGGAAGGCAGTTAGAAATCTCAACAGCATACCACAGTAGGAAAATATGGAATACCCATTAAGGCAGTGTATTTGAATTTGCCAGAGAAAATACAATACAAAAAAAGAGTGTCTATGAAATAGATGTCAGATTATTTAAAAAAATTTATATACAACAAACCATTGATATATGTAAATAATTAAGTAGTATTGTGATATATTAAAATGAGACAAATTTGATATTGCATTTAATAATAATTATTAAACAACTAATTTAGATGCTGTCACAATCATGGCTTCAGGAGATCTAGGGTCATACAATGCCTGTGGAAATGCTGTTCTAGGAGACTTTGCAATAATGGGAGGCCCATGAGCCACTGTCTAGAGAGAAATGTTCATTATATTTGCACTATATGATGATGGTAAAGTCTTTTATTTTTATTACCTTATCCACACAGCTATTTAATTCTTCACTTAGAGCTTCCTTTTCTTTCAGCAATTTTTCGTTGTAGCTTAGAACACTAGAAATTTTTCGCTGGAAGTCAGAGAGATCAGGACATCTGTGCAGCTGTTAAGAAATAAACAAATGAGCCCTCCCATCACATCGTATGGCTGTACGTATAAAGCGGTATTTATAAACAGGGCATTCATGACGGCTGATATTTGTTTATCTGTAGATATTTCAGAGGACATACAAACTCTAGCAGACTATAATAAACTTTAACAAAATGTTCACTGCTGGTTTCTCTTTGCTCCCCAACTGACTGCTGAAATATCTGCTCAGACTCAACCAGTCATTGTTAAATAATGATCCTAGCTCCCCATTATACCTTTAGGGTAAAATGACATACTGCCATTCTGTCATCAATTTAACTTGTATGCGTGTAGCTTCTGACATTTTTCTCATGCTTTTTTAACTAGAAAAGTATCTTAGTCTCAGTTAAGACTTCCGAGTTGGCATAAGCCACATACAAGGTAACAACACAAAAGCAAGTTTCAAGATAAAACTATTCGTTTTTCAGCTTGTTCCATGTGCTCTTCGGAAGAGGCCTAAGTTGACTTCCAGTAAGATGTCGCTGGTGTGGACACACACAGGCTGTTCCCTCTCTACTTTTATGAAATCAAGACAAACCAAAGACTGTTTTTGTTCCTTTTCAGCATCTATATTGGTACTATTGACATTCTGGGCCAGATACTTTGTTGTAGGGGGCCTTCCTATACACTGTAGGATGTTTTGCAGTGTCTCTGGCTTTACCTGCAAGACGTCAGTAACACCATTACCCCTAGTTGTGAAAACCAAAAATGTGCCCAGACTCTGCTAAACGTCCCACAATAGGGGAGCAATCCTCACCCCCAACTGTGTTGAGAACCACGGCTTTAAAGAGACCGATTGTTTCTTACACTTCTTAAATCCTTTCCCATAGTTTATAAGTTTTTAACTTTCTACCATTTCACTTGGCTTTCAAATTTTCAATTCTTTACTATCATTATGATCTTATGGCCAGCTTTCTACTTCCCACCTAAGGTTCTTTTACATTAGCTTCAGGAATAATATGACAAAATAGACTTTAAGGGTTGAATCCTGTCTTCAGCTGGCAACAAATCTACCATATCCTAAAGAACTGAACAAGTCAGAAGGATACAGGAAAATGTGTTTTAAAGTACCTGAGCATTGGTTTAATAAAGATCTTTCTCCTTTACCCACTGCCTTGCCTCCCGACTCCCAAACACTCATAAAACTCAACACCATTTTGGGTGTCTACAGACTGGCGTGTAACTTCTGTTGATGCTATTTCTTTCTTTTTAGTGCAAAACATAATACAAGTAAAAGTGCTTTGTGAACTACGAATCATAATATCACACAGAGTGGCACATGCTTTCTCGGCCCGAGCTATATGGCAGCAATGATGGGCTGACACTTACCTATGCTTGGGATCAAAGAGTCCAGCTGCTGATGAAACAACTTCCTACCAAGGCTGACAGGACTCACTGTTTTTCCATCTCACTATTTATACCAACTTCTTTGTAAAAAAATGTGTACTAAAAATGTGCTGAATGATGTCTTCATCCTGTTATTTTTCTCCTAATTCTGCTCTTTTTCTTCTGTTCTCTGGCTTAGCAAAGTCACAAAGCACACATTTCCCATACTATGGATTTGGAACTGATCATTAACATCTTAAAGATTGAACAACAGACAGGCTTTCAAAAAGTGAAGGAAAAAAGGATGCCCATGTAATTAGGATAAACTTGGTAACAACAGCCTTAGAATACTTACACACCACAGAAAGGCGCTTTGAGTTTTAACTTCTGGTATGTTTATACAGGACAAACAGCTTCTCCAGTTATAGCAGAACAGATATATTAATACTTTGCATAGCAGTATTTGCCTTGAGAAGGTTCTTATAAAGCATCTATTGGGTACCAGTACTATACTAGGCGTTATGAAAGACACAAATACCCTGAGTTTTATAATCCTATTAGGAAAGCAAGACTTACATGAGTCATTTAGAGATCAACACAAACATAACACTAGATGGTACAGACTCAGTGTTTCAGCATTTGGGGAAGGATAGCTTTATGCTTACAAGCTGAACAGATAAATGCAGGAAAGAGAATATTATAATCTACAGATACCATAATAATCTGATGGTGAAGCAAATAAAATGGAACTAAATTCTCTTACTATGAAAACTAGGATTGCTTTAGTTGAAATCTTCCTGTACACATTGAAAATTAATTAAGAATAAAATAGAACAATGTTTAGGACATAATGTTTAAGGTGATCTCTTTTTCATACATAAAATTAAGCCCTTGTTTGAAACTTTGAAATAGGCTTCTGAAAGCCAAATTCGTAAGTGAGACTGCATCCCATAATGCAGAATTTACTCTTCTGCCTAAGATGTCTCATACTTGATACAAGAAAAAGGCATAAAGGCAGAGTGCTCATGCTTGTAATCCCTAGCACTTTGGAAGGCCAAGGCAGGAGGATTGCTTGAGGTCTGGAACTCAAGACCACCCTGAGCAACAGCAAGAACCTCGGTCTCTACAAAAAATTATGAAAATTAACTGGGTGTGGTGGCATGTGCCTGTAGTCCCAGCTACGCAGCAGGATCACTTGAGCCCAGGAGTTTGAGGTTGCAGTGAGCTATGATGACACCACTGCACCCTAGCAAGGGCAACAGAGTGAGACCCTATCTCAAAAAAAGGAAAGAAAAAAAGATAAGAGGGACCAGCTTTACCTATGTCTCACCAATCAAGAGTGAACAGAATTATGAAAGTTATGAGCAAGAAAGTCACTCCCTTTTTAGATAAACTTATGTTACTTTATCACCTGGATAGAAGAAAATGAAACAATAATCTTTTTTTAAATTGAAGTGGTTGGGATTTCATTTGTAGCAATAGAATTTTAGAGTCTATAACAGATACAAGTTACATATCTAGAAGAATTAGCAATAGGACCTTACAAACAGACTTTAAGTCCTCAACTAGACCGAGCAATAAGGGACTCGTCAATAATGGGACTCAGTACTGAGGACAGTTGGTGGCTGCAAACACTAGACCATCAGGTACATACTGTTCTGTGAACCCCCCAAGCTGCACACAGTCTTACTTGTTTCATTTTCTCCAGTTCATCTTTCAGAAGGAGGTTTTCCTGTTCCACAATATGGGTCTGTATTTTAACTTCGGAAAGTTCCGCCTCCAGAGAAGACACTAAAGCGGAGGACTAAGAAAAAAATTAAAAAGTCAAATAACAGACATGTTCATTTAGGCTGGGGAACTTTACAAGGTCCACAAAAGGTGCTATTAAGGAAACAATAGTATAAATTCAATGATGTGCTGTTTTGTGACCATTTTTCCTTACACTCAACAGAACTAACCAAAGCAATCTTTTAAAAGACTTTCCACTTAAATGGCATGAATATGATTTCTAAGATAGTTTTTGCACGTTTCTCCAACGTAAAGTTATTATCTTTCTCTTGGGGAAGATACTTTGAAACTGTGCAAATCCTATTTTTCCTCAAACTTCTGCTTATTAACTTTAGTATCTATCAATGCATTCTGTTTACAACTTACTACTAGGGTATTCCCCTAATGACGATTTTTTAAAATTTCCATATTTCTTTCTACATTAATCAGAATTCTGTAAGAAAGAGCTGTTGTTTCTCCATTTATTTAATCAATTATTTATATCAACATGGACTCACAGATATTTATTACATATGTGTTTTATAATTACACTTATTTTATTCTATACCATCATTATTTTGTTGATCAAATGGTTTCAGCTTTCACCATTAGGAGCTCCCTCAAGTTGGGGGCCTGTATCCTTTTGACATGTCCCGTCTTTTTTCTTTGAGCACATTTTTCCTTTTGGCACCATGAGATGTTCCAGGCTCATCTTGTATTTTCTCTGCCCAGCCCTGGAATTAATCATTTTTCCAAGGAACCCTGGTTCCTTCTATAGAAAAATGGTTTTTAGAAACCAAGATCAGGACATTCCATGCATATACACACATCTGTATCTCTGTATCTATCTAGCAGTATGAGTGCGTGTGTGTGTGTATATATATATATATATATATATGTTTAAACTAATATTTCATATCCCAATCCAACATCAGAGCGTTCATCTTAGCATTCCCTACTTCCCACTTGCAACTTCCTTCTCCACTGATGAGAAATGCCAGTTCTTACTGTCTACCCTATATTTACTTACTTGTTCTAGTATACACAAAGTAGTTTCAGAATTATTAACCCATACCCTTATGAGAATCACATTTACCGACTAGATTATTAAAGCATTTATATACAGTTCATTTTCTTTTCAGTCTGGACAGTATCCAGTCAAGATACTAATTTTCAAATTACTTAATACTTTCTTCCCCAGTGTGGTTTTATTATCCATTTTTGTTCCATTTTTGTATCCCTCTCTTCCCACCACACTGATTGGTTTTACTTGTGTACTTACTTTGGCGTTATAGGGACAGTATGTGAAACATCACTATGGTTCTAAGAGTCAGAGTTATGCAAAAGATAAACTTGGAAAAGCGTCATTCCCTTCCTCATCCCTTTTACTACATTCCTCTGTTCCATATTTTTCACTCTTGCCTTCATCAGTTCCTGATTTTTTATCATTCTTGTGTTTCTTTTGCACAAATGGATAGACGTGTACTTTCTAATGTCCCTTTCTTATACGCACAGAGGCGTACTATAGGTACTCTTTTGAGCTTTCTTTTTTCACTTAAAAAGTATATCCAGAAAAAAAAGTATATCCTAGAGATCATTTCATATAAATAGAGATCTTTTTTTTAACAGCTGCAGAGTACTACTTCACAGTGTGAATGTACCCACCACGAGAGTTTATTCACCCACTCTCCTATGTATGAGCACTAGGTTGTTTCCACTATTTTGCAACTATAAAGAATGCTTCGGTGAGTAACCCTGTGCATAAGAATTTTCATACTGTTGGAGGCATATCTTTAGGGTAGATTCTTAAAAGTGAGATTGCTGGCACAAAAGGGAAGCACATATGGAATTTTGTTAGGTATTGTCAGATTTACCTCCACAAAGATAATATCAGTTTGCATCTCCCTAGCAATGTATGAAAGTGTGTTTCCCCACAGCCTTGCCAACAGAATATGTTCATATTTTTAAATTGTTGCCAGTCTTACAGGTAACAAATTATATACCAGTGTTGTTTTAATTTGCATTTCTCTAATTATGAGTAATTCTGAACATTTATTTCATAGGTTTGAAGGCCATTTTTATATTTTTTTGATGAATTATTTGTTCCTATGTTTTTCCCATTTTGCTATAGTAGGGATATTAGCCCTTCTCTCTGTGGTATATGCTGTAAATATTTTCTCCTAGTTTGTCCATTGTCTTTTGACTTTGTTCATGGTATCTTTTTTTGCCATGTAAAGTTCTTTCAAAATATAATCAATTTTTTCTTTTATTTCTTCTGGTTTTTGAGTCATAGTTAGATAGCCTTTCTTTTACACAACAGTTAAAGACAAATTAACCCATGTCTGCTTCTAGTACTGCTATAGTTTCATTTTTTATATTTAGACTCCTAATCCAATTGAAGCTTATCCTTGTGCATAGTAGGAAATGTGGATCTAATTTCATCTATTTCCAAATGTCTACCTAGTTATCCAGGCACCATTTATCAAAAGGTCCATCTTTACTCCAGTGGTTTGAGAAGCCACTTTTGGTATGTACTAAGTTCCCATTTGTAGTTGGGTCTAGTTCCAGACTGTCTATTACACTTACCTATTTGTCTATTCACACGCCATACTGTTTTAATCATTAAGGCTTTATGTATAAGAAATTTAACACAAGCATTTCTTCTATTTCTTGGGATTTCCCCCCAAAAAAGCTATGGGGTGGCTACAGACCATACCTGCACTTTACAGTGTTCCAGTTCTTCTTTCAGATGAGACTTTTCTTGTTCCCATTCCTTGAATGTACCATTTCCTGGCCCTTCTTCCTTCTGGCATAGCATTTCTGTCAGACGTTGATTAAGTTCTTGCAATTCTTCCTGATTTTGAGAGTCCTTTTGGCTAAGTTCTGTATTTTCTAAATCCAACTGTTGGTTTTTGATTTTTAATTCTGAAATCTAATTAAAATTGAAATAAGTTTTAAAAACTTGTTACCCTACTTATGATAAAAAAACAGATTTAGAGATGTAATTGTTTTTTCCTTCTCTATATAGTAAGTTTTAAATATATTTTCATAACAAATACTACATACTCATTCTTACAAACTCAGGCAATTCAGAAGTGGATGAAGAAGTGAGACACTCAGCTGAACCCCACTCCACAGAAGGCCACTGCCCACAGCTGGATATGTATCCCTCCAGGTCATTTTCTATGCATGCATAAACCCACATACACAGAGATTCTTTTTTTCTTTTTAGCAAAAAATTGGATCATTTCATTTTTGAACAGCCTGCTTTTTTCACTTATAACATTTTACTCTTATCTTTCCAAGCCAGTGTTGTTCAGAAACCACCATATGCTCTATTTTTTTAGTGGCTGTAGGATATTCCATAATGCATTTATCCATTCCCACACTGATAGACGTATAGGTTATTTTTTTAAAAATCATTTTATCTTTTAATTAGGAAGAAGCAAAATGATCTTCTGGAAAATCCATTTACATATGGTAGCATTTTGTATTCAGGATTCTTTTTTAGAAATCGGGTTGCTGGGTTAGAAGGTCTGTGCATACATTACCATTTTGATAGATATCCCCCGAATGTCTTCTTTGTAGTGCTACCATCTTACAATCCTATCAATAATGTATGAGTATACTCATTTCCTCACACCCTTTTTAATACTTGATGATACCAATCTTTACTTTTTGCTAATAGGTTAAAAAAAAGAAACTCATCTAATTTGCACTTCTCTAATCACTAATAAGGCTAACCATCTCATATATGTTATATTCTTTTTTTTCCAGTGACTTGAACATTCATATCAATTGCCTATTTTTCAACTGGGTTTTGCCATTTATTTCTAAGAGTCTGAAATATATTTTGGATGTTAACGCCTTGTCTATTCCAAGTACCAAAAATACTCTCTCTCAATAGTATGTATGTTCTTGTCTTTGGATTCTTAAATGGCCTTCCCTTTTTACAACTGCGTGTTGTAAGACTATGCAAATTGAGCATTGAATGGTGCAAGCTATCTGAATAAATCATAATTCTGTGAAATGATATGCTGATTAACTGACATTCTGTATCTGTGAAATTCTGTCCTTAACTTTCTCCTTTCAATAATGGTGAGGAAAATGGGAAGGCTAACATTAACTGAAACTACACAAGGGCTAGAGCTAGTATTTTATAGGTATGGTTTTAGAGGTAACACCTCATTATCCCCACTGATTATAAAGCTTGTATGAAAAACTTTAGGGTCTAAATGTTTATGGCAGCACAATTCACAATTACAAAGATGGGAAACAACCCAAGTGCCCATCAATACATGAGTGGATTAGTAAAATGTGGCATAAGTATACCGTGGAGTACTACTCAGCCATAAAAAACAATAGTGAACTAGTACTTCTTATATTATCCTGGGTGGAGCTAGAGCCCATCCTTCAAAGCAAAGTATCACAAGAATGGAAAAACAAGCACCACATGTACTCGCCATCAAATTGGTACTAACTGATCTGCACTTAGGTGCTCACATGGAAATAATATTCATCGGGTGCTGGGTGGGTGGGAGGGAGGTGATGGGGATGGGTAAATTCACAACAAACGGATGTGGAGCATACGTAAGGGGGATGGGCACGCTTGTAGCTCTGGCTTGGGCGATGGAGGGCATTATATGTAACCAAAATGCTTGTACTCCCATAATATTCTGAAATTTAAAAAGAAAATAAATAAATAAATTGGGGGAAAAAAAGGAAAGCCAGTCATTTTAACAACACATATC
>CAUYRT010036755.1:0-25888 GCA_963574885.1 Lepilemur ruficaudatus | reverse complement strand
TTTATTTAACCCAATATATCCAAAATATTATCATTTTAATATAAAAATATTAATGACCCTTAATTCCTCTCCCCAACTACTTTAAAATGGAGTGTTGGTTGTACGTAGATACAGTTGGAGCACTATGTATGTACTCTATGGACTACTTTGACAGAGTAGATTTTTAAATGTAACAAGATAAGTCAACTTGAGTGGTAATATATTTTGGGAAATCAGCTCACTGTAAATTGTGACTGTAAACATTATACTGTAAATGCTTTGTAGTTTTCCCCCAATAAAATAAAAAAAAAAATTCTAAAAAAAAAAAAAATTGCGAATTCTCAGGCTCTACCTTGATCTGATTCAGTATCTCTGGGGGTCAGGACCAGGAATCTGTGTTTTCAAAAGAATTCAGAGTAATTCTTATGAGTGCTTAGGTTTGAGATTCACTGCTGCAGAGGGTCTATTACTATGTCTTTAAGGAGCTTTTAAACACCCAGGTACCTACCTTTAAACTAAATCCTTCTTCTCCTTTCAGATCCCGGCTTAAGCAACCTTTCTAAGGACCATGGACAGCGTCAGCATAAAATGCACATCTTTAAATGCTGGGGGAAGGAAACTCCATGTGGCTAATGAAGTTTTACAATCCATGGTTGTGAGAAATATTTTTTTAAAAATGGAAAGAAAAAAATCAAAAAAAAAGGAAGAAAAAGAAAACAAAACAATATGCCTTTGGTCAATCCATTACAAAGAGGACTGAGCCGCTGACCTTTTCATTCTGCCTGTGCTGTGTGCGCAGCAACTCTGTAACCTTTTCCAGCTGGAATAGAAAGTTCAATTAAGTTTGTTGGCTCAGAAATCTGCCCGTGTCCCGGAGAGCAGATTAGGCACTTAGGGGCTGCAATTATCCATCTGCTGCTTCTGCAAAACTGAAAAGAATGCACACGTGCCGTACCTATCTCTGGGCATATGCAGAGGCGGATATGTGCGTATCTGTATGCATGTGCACACGCGGGGGCTACAGACAGGCCACGGCTGCAGCTGAGAAATTCAATTGTTTCCAAATTTGGGTTCTTTATGCATTTTTGGTAATTATTTTTAAGTTAGACAAGAGCCTGATAGCTGGGACCTGCCTGGTTCCTGGCCACCACATGCATCCTGTCTTTATAACTGAGTCTGCTGAACAGCACCTCAGACCTTTCCCAGGTTTGAAGACAGCGTGTGGCTTTGGTCACGAGTAGGTGCATTTATGGAAGCTGCTTTCAATATTCAGGTGGCTAAATATCAAGTCTGCCTTGCTTGGGGAAACAAAATGTGCAGTGGTTAAGAATACTAGCTGTGCGAGTTTTGTCTGAATCTCAGCACAGGAATTGACAAGCTGTGAAAACTTGAACATGTCCCTTTAACTGTCTGAGCTTCAGTTTCCTCATCTGTAAGGTGGAGCTTATAGTATTAAGCTCAGAGAGTGGTTGTAAAGGTTAAACAAGACAGCATATTTAATTGTCTGGCACTTTGTCTATACTGAATAAATGGTAGCTGTATTTTTAATTATATCATTCTGATTATATTTATATATTTTATTATTATTATATATTATATATATTTATATTTATATTATATCATTATATATATATCACTCTGACTCTGGGCTGTGGTTTTGGTGGCTGAGTTTTTAAAATTTCTCCTGTAATCCTTATACCCTGTGTCTAGAACCTGGGACACCATCTTCCCATCCTCCCTTGCCTCGATTATGGCTCCAGTGTCCCATGCACTCTAGGACTTTGTCCTGTCTGTTCTCTCGTCAGAATCTATGGTCTTCTCTAAATTTCACATCCACTCTGGTGTGTTCTAAAGGTTATTCTTGGGACACCAGGAAAGTGAGCTTTTAAATGTATAAATTGGATCAAATCACTCTCCCATCCCACTCCCCAGCATAAAGCTCTCCAATAGCCTTACATAGTATTTAAATGAAGTCCAGACTCCTCACTGGGGGCTAGAAGGCCCAGTGTGATCTGGCTCCTGCCTCACCTCATTTTGTATTCCCGACATCAGGAGCACAAAGCCCAGGACACAACAGCCTTTTCTTAGGTCCTTGAATATTCCCAGATCCTCCCTGCCTCAGGGCTCTTGCACAGCTGCTCTGTCTGTCTGGAGCGCTCTTTTCCTAGGCCTTTCTCTAGACCTTAGTTAGCATCACTGGCTCTTTCTCCTCACTTACTGCCACCTTCTTGCAAGGTCCTCCTGGGTTTCCCTTTCTAAATGAACACCAGCCATCACTCTACCCTCCAGTCTCTTGTGATCCAGCCTCACCATTTATTTCCTTCGTAGTTCACTTCTTTATTTGTTACATACTTATCATCTATCTCTTTGCCACTAGATCATAGATTTCATGAGAGGAGGGACTCGGTTTGTTTGGTTCAACACTCTATCTCCAGCACTAGAGCAATCCCTGGTGTATAAAAGTGATCAGTTTGGATTTGTTGAATGAGTAAACTAACGAGAACAAGCCTGGGGGCTGCAGCCCTTCTTTGATGGTATTTGCTTGGGTCTTAGATTGCTCTTCTCTTCTGGATCTCATGCTGCCTGGCTCAGGCATGTTACCTTTCTTGCTCAATCTCCCCAGTTCCTGCTGCCTCACTGGCTTATTTCCAGTTGTTTGTCGTCATTGTTTCTGGACTGTGTTTTGTGTGCTAGCTTTAATTTCTTCACCTCTCTTCCATAAGGGTGTCTTCGTGCCAAGCACAAAATCAACTCTAATTGGCATGTCTGTGACAATATTCTTAATGAAGCTTAAAGTTCTTAAGAAGGTCAGTTTTGCTTTGTGCCTATCCCCGCAGCCTCACCTTCACCATGCTGCCTGAGATGCTGAATACATAAATGCACAGTGGCCAGACTATATTTGACTGTGGAACTCTGACTCACAACCTCTACAGTAGTCAGCCCAGGAGGCCAAATCACACCTCTGCAGCAATCGACCCCAAATGGTCAGATTGGAGTCAATCATTGCCAGCTTCCTTAATTTTTGCACCCCTTTCCAAGTCAAGACCAACCAGAGAAAGCCAAATACGTTCCCTAAATCAATCATATAGGATGTCCATCTTCAGCTTCCGATGGCATCAATCTTCAATCAGAGCACATCTGAAGATTCCCTTTCTTCCTCTATAAACCTTTCCCATTCTCCTGTCTGCTTTTAAGACTCTGTCATATGCGAGTGATGTTGACTGACTTCCTTGTCTATAGAAAGATGTGCAGAAAAAAACCTGTGCTTCTTCTCATTTGGGTTGTCCTGTTTTATTTCCACATACACCTCTGGTTATCTGTTGCTGCAAACCAATCATCCCACAATATAATGGCTTAAAATACCTTCTTTGTTTTGCTCATAATTTGGGGGTCAAGAATTTGAGAAGGGCTTAGCTAGGTGGCTTCTCTCTGGGCCACACGGTATTAGCTAGGGCAGCTAGGCCCAGGGGGCCAACTTCCAACCCTGATTTGTCTTGGTTGTGAGTAGGGGCAAGTCTGGCAGTTCAGTGGGCTTTGGTTTCTGTTGCAATCTATGATGTCTCATCCTTCAGGGACCCCACATGTGATATGCTCAGGGCAGCTACACTTCTACATAAAAGCTGGCCCCCACGAGCCAAGAAGCAGGAGCTGCCAGGCCAGTTCAGAGCTGCACCTGAAATGGCCCACTGTCATATCCACCACATTTAATTGGTCAGGTCAATCATGGGGCCCACTGGGATTCAGGGAAATAGTCTCCATCTCTTAACGGGGAAGCGGCAACATCACGTTGCCACTCAAAGAGCATTTGAGACAGAAGATACTGCCGTGCCCATCTTTGAAAACGCAATCCATCTTGTTTCCGCTTCCTTTCTCCTCTCCAGCTACACTGGCCTGACTTTGTTAGCACAAATACATGGTGTTCAGGATCTCTGCAAACACTATGACCTCTGCCTGGAATGCCTTCCCCCCTCCAATCCTTGCCTAGTTAAATTTGACTTCCATTGCAAATTTAGCTACAACATCACTTCCTCTCATGTCCTCAGGGGAAATATTTCTTGACACCCCCTTCAAACCCACACACAGAAACTAAATCAGATCTCCCAATTTTCTTTCCTCACAGGAGTTGTCAAAGTTTGGAATTATAAGCTTGTACTATTCCTGATTTAATCTCCATCCCTCCTCTTCCCCACGTGTGGATATAAGCTTCATGGGGCAGGGTCTGGGTACAGGCTCCTCGTTATTTTACCCCAGTGCTGAGCACAGTTTCTGGCAGTAGAGGGGACAGTCATAGGTGATTAATACATTTTTGGTAATAAACCAATGCCTGAACTTGCTGTTGGGGTCTTGAGCCCTCTGAAGAAGTCAATTCATGTGAGAATTACACTTGCTTAATGACATTAAAATGTAAAGATCCTTCAGCAGCTGTCGTTGCTCTCACCTAGAACCTAGTGAATGCTGGTCATGCACGCTAACGGCTCCAGTTCGGCCTAATAGAAAATGGCCTTGATTTTGTCTTTAGGCAGACCTGGGTTTGAATTTCTATGCTTGCTGCTAACTGTGTGAATTTAAGAGATTTATTTAACATTTCTTACTTTCCCAACTTCTCTACCTGTAAAGTAGGGATAATGATATATGCCTTATAGAATCTTCTTAAAGATTATGTTAGATAATAAACACAAAATAGTTGGCACAATGTTTGATCCAATAATCTCCCCAATAGTTTAAACTTTATACAAACAGTTGAAAATAGAAACTTTAGCACAATGCCTTATTCTTTTTCCTTGATTCAGTCTATTGCCACTGGAAGGTGTAATTTTTGCTTAACACATGGTATTTCAGCTCTAGTCCGATCTTAGTGTTAGGATCAGATTTTTTAAAAAATTCAAATTAACTTCTGTTAAAACTAGCATAATTGATTTGTTGACTATTTGAAAAAATAGGAAATTTGTCCCCTATGGCTATTCCAGTTGTTAACTTATTCATTCACTTGGTTTTTGGTCATTGGGTAGAACAACAATAATAAAAGAATTTGAAGGGGTATAATTTGGCAATAACTGTTATTTAGGAAAATCAAGATGTTTGAGAATGGCAGAGACAAAACTCTTTTAAAAAATCTTCTAGTACCAGTGGTTTAGGTTGCATCAGACTCCACAGAGGGGAGCTTCATACACATGCCAGGAATTTTACATACATGACCAGTAAGCATATTCCCATTTTAAAGCTCAGGAAACTGAGGGTCAGGGGGAAAGAACAGTGCACGGTCAGTAAACAGTGCAACAGGAATTTGTATCCCATTTTATGTTAGCATTAGCAGTTGCTCTCTCTGCTCTGAATCCTTTCACAGCTCGTTCCAGCCATGAAGAGATAGGCAAAGCCATAGAGAGCTATCACAGCAGGGAAATTAATTTCAAGTTGCCTTAGACATTGCTGTCAGACTCCAAAGCTCCGACATGGATTAGCGACCTGTCCACTTCATCCTCTGAGAGGAACCACCAGTCATGCTCGTGCGTGACCAGGGTGGCACCCCCAGAGCCTCTGCCAGTCCCGCCATCAGACAGGACGTGTCTGGGAAGAAGAATTTGCAGTCGACTGCTCTGCCATTCAGGTCTCCATCTGTGTCAACTGAGTAATTTATGGATGTACTTTTTCCTGCACTACAAAGGAGATGCACAGGACCTTTGGAAATAATTCAATCTCTTTTAAGGAAATACATTTGGGGAAATTATTGTTAATGCATCTGAGTAAGAAGTGCTCAACCCTAACAAATATTTCATGCAATTATAGCAAAGATGAGACAGTGACAACCATTGACTGTCAATCATTTCCCAGATCAATAATAACCACGGAACATGAAATCAAAACCAATCAACACCCTGTGATTAAAGAACAGGGCCTCTCTTCTTTGCTCACAGGGTCAAAGTCCCTTGAAAGGATTGGCCTGGAGTCCTTGAGACACCACATGATGTGGAAACAAACATAAACATATGGCCTTTAGAATCAAACAGGTCTGGATCAGATCCTGTTAACACTTTCCCTCAATTTTACATAAAATTATATAATAATAATAATTAACGCTTGTACATTTTTTGGTACCATGTTGTAAGATAGGCACTTCATTTATTTTATCTTATTTACCACTTACAGTATGCTTGTGAGGTACACACCTGTATCCCCTCTTAACAATAAGGAAACTGAGTCTCAGAGAGAAGGGTCGGCTTGCTCAAGGTGACAGTCACAGCAATTAACAGAACTGTGACTCAAATCCAATCCTGTCTGACCAACGCTTATACAATTTTTAAATTTCCTCCACATCAGAGTGACCTGGTGAGCTTTTTTAAATGACCGATGTCTGGGTCCCACCCACCTCACAACACCTGAATCATCACCCTTTGAAGGCGGGAACTAGGTGTGTAATATTTTAGGAAAACCTTGTAATAAAATTACAGCGACACATACAGAAAAGTAAACAATGACGTGTAGACCAGTGTATCGTCACATAGTAAGCACACTCATGTCTGAGGCACACAGTTCAAGAACAGACCATTCTCAGCACTCAGAGGCACGCAGGGAACCCCCGTGTGCCCCTTTCCAGTCGATACCACCCCATTCTGCCCCAAGGATTATCATCATCCTGACTTTAAAAGCAGAGATTCATTTGTCCCATTTTTGGATGTTATGTAAATGGAGTCATGCAGCTGACATACTTCTGTGTCTAGCTTCACATTGCATCTGGGAGATTCATCAATACTGTCGAATGTTGCAGGGGGTTTTCATTCCTGTTGCTGTAGATCATTCCATCGTGTGGATATGCTACAACTCATTTAGCCAAGCTGCTGTTGATGAACATCTTTCCCATTCTTGTCTATTATAAAGGAAGCTGCTACTGACATTCTTGTGTAAATCTTTTGGTTATCAATAGCGGTTGCCTTTCTGTGGAGTGTCTACCTAGAAGTGGAATTAATTGCTGGGTCATAGGATATATATATGTTCAACTCTAGCAGATCCAGGCACGCATTTTTGTAAAAGTTCCCAAGTGGTTTGGACGCGCAATGAAGGTTGAGAAACTCTTCATAAGCCCACATGACCTCCTTTAATTAGATTTTAACTGGTGCTGCTTTCTGGAGCAACATAATAAAGTTGTAGTAAAGTTCTAGATAGAATATTTTGCCATCTTATCAAAGAGAGCCCCTTCTCCTCCTTCCAGCACTATATTCCATTACCCTGGATCAGAGCTTCCTAACGTTCTAATGCCTGAGCCTTAAAGGCTGGCTGATCCTGGGAGAAAGGAAGAGCCTGGAAGCTTGTGCTTTATATTCTTGGAAACAGGAAGATTTTGCCATTTCAAAGAAGATCATAAATCTAATAGTATCATTTTGGGCACCAAAATATCTCAGTCATTGAAGACTCGTGAAAGGAACCAATGGTGTTAGAAGAGATAATGCACACGTAATTGCTCAGCACAGAGATGGGTACTCAACAAATGGTGTTGTAATTATGATTATGATTATTGTTGTTATCAGTAGCAGTCACAGAAAAGAAGTGAAAATAAGCCAGGGCTGGGGGTTCTTCATAAAGCAGATCTGTTCAGTAGTCTGAATATTCACATGTGTACCATGGGCCAAATTCTGTATGTGGCATGAGGAATTCAGGGAGGAACAAGCCAAGCTGTCTTGAAGGCAGTCGCTGTCTTCAGGAGAGGGCCAATCCCCACTTTATTTCACCCTAATTCTCTGCCCAGACTGCATCTCTGAGCTCATTCCGTCTGTAAGCATCCTGTGTGGTAGAGGGGGCACACTTAAAATGGTAGATGGTTCAGAGGAAGTCCATCCCCACCACTCCTGGAACATAGGAAAACAGATATTGCTGAGGGTGGGCCGAGAGCTTTATTTCATACATTAAGGAGTCTGCACACATAGACCTCCTTTCCAGAAACTGCATGCTTTAGTCAGGGTGCTTCTAGTCTCAAATAAGAGAGAATAACTCAGTTTGGCTCAAGAAGAAAAGGGTGAGAGAGATTTTGGTTGAAAGTTTCTGCATGCACAGGAGCCCAGGGGAAACTGGACCACTAAGCCTCAGACCAGAAGAAGTGGGCAGCTCCAGGAATGGACGGGGCCATCTGTTTTGGTCTCTTTGATCTCTGTTTTGGCTCTGCCTGTCTATCTTTTTCCCTCTCTCCATCTCTCTCATACTGTCCTTATCTCGTGGGTCCTCTTCATCTGTATATGCTTTTACCCTTTGCCCCCTCTTGCTCTTTCAGACGCCTCTGTTTACCCACAGTTTCCGTTTCCCAGAACTTCAGCTTGCACAGGCCTTTGGCTTGCCGTGGCCCCTGAACCTGTCTCAACTCGGCTTTAGGGTCTCTGGGATCCTACTGCCCCTGTGTATTTACAGTTTTCTTCTGAGGCTCTTCATTCAGGCTTCCATGAACATCTCATTATTGGCTCGATTAATCTTTTAGTGCTAGCTACTTGAATCACAGGTTGGGTCACTGGCATACGGAAGGGTGTCCCTGTATTAGGGACCAAACTCCGACATGATCAACTGTGGCTAGGAGAAGAGAGTTACTTTACCTGATCCTCAAACTGGTCAGCTGCAAGACGAGCAATGCCTTTTAAAGACGGTTGAGGGCCACAGGCAATGAAGCACAGCTAGAAAACCTGCTAAGCTTCAGAGTCCTAACATCTGAAACTTGCTTGGTGGGTGACCAGGGGATGTTAGAAGCCAGAAATTTTGTTTTAGACCTCTTTGAATACTCAGCCGTTGGTTCATAAGCCTCAGTAAGTATTTTTTACTTCTCTGAACTCTGTAATAAGTGTAGCTATTATTCATGTCCCAAGACTTAGGGTTTTGCTCTTTTACTTACTCATGCAACAATACTTACTGAGCATATACTTTGTGAGCACACTGTTTTACACACTTGGGATTTAACAATAAGTACGATAGGCAAAAGCCTTGCCCTTGTGCAGCATAGTAGTAAGTGCTAGGAAGAATGATAAAGTAAGGTACTGCGATAGTGTTGGGAAGGATATTTTTATTTACTTATTTTCCCAGAGGTATAATTGACACATAAAAACTGTATATATTTAAGGTGTGCAGAGAGAACAGGTGGAGTAGATTCTATGAAGTGCTTTAGTAAGATGAGCTATGAGATGACTGATGAATTTGGCATGATAAATATTGTTGCTAACTTGGGGGTAAAAATCATAGCCTTGTAGATACATAATTGTAAACTCATTTGCCCCAGTGTATATTTTGCTAGGTCTTTCTCTTCCTCATGCTATAAGAAAAAGGCAGCCAGTATCATTTGTCCTTCATCTGCCAAGTTTATGCAGTGACCATCATTTGTGAGTCTCCTCCACACACTGACCTATCAGTAGTGCCTGAATTTTCACCCTTGTAGACACAAACTTAGTAAGAACCTGGGTGTTAACCACATTGGGTGTTAAGAATCCTAAGTATACACTGGAAGGAAGAAGAGCTGAAGATGAGGAGGCCAGGTGGGACAGGGCCCAGGTAGTAAACTCCTGATTTGGTCCTGTGGGCAACAGGGAACCATGAAAAGCCCTGCAGGTGTGTGATATTTCCACTTTGTACTTTAGCAATCCATCGGTCAGCAGAACAGAGAGTAGTAGATGTAAAACGAAGGAGATACTAACTGCATTTGAGAGGCTATTGTAACAAAGCAGGATGTAAATCACAGAGTCATTACTAAGGAAGAAGAAAAGTTTTTTGCTGAATTGTAAGGCTCTATAAACAATCTAGGAAATGGAATAGGAGTGATGTCATCAGAGGATTTGTATGACTAAGTAATGAGCCACAGATTCAAATAATTCCCTTCCTTCTGGGTTAGAAAATTAGAAAGACCAGCCCTATTGTAATTTCTTTGCCTCAGTTCCTCCACCTGGAAGCAAGCATTGCCCAGCACTGTATATTTCATCACAGGCTTCTTTGAAAGAAGTCAAGAGAGCTCTTGCTTCCTACATCAGCAAATAGCCATCCACTCCCAGAGGAAGCTGCTATTTATGCAGGTGAACAAAGTAAACCTGAGACGGTGAAGTATATCTCTTCCTCCTCTGCAACTCTACAGCTTTTTCATCTTTCCTCTAGAACTCTGAAATAATATTGTATATGCAAGGTGCTAACACTTAGAGAATGCCCAGCTAAGGCAGCTTATCACCGTTGGTGTTGTTTGCTTCATATTCTAGCTATCAGTGAATACAACTTATCTCTCTACCAGGCTGAGGGCATCTTTGGGGTTGGGGGGTTCTCTCCATGGATTGCCGAAGACTAGTGCAGCCTCCGTCGCATAGTAAATGCAGGGGCAATGCTGAGCTTCAATTTAAACCAAGTGATTCTCTTCGTGGCTTTCTGGTTTTTGCACCACTCTCCAAAGTCCATTGACCTCAATTAATTTCTGATTTCTCAGGGAATGCTAAGGCAATGTGGTCATTCCATCCATTCATTCAGTCATCTAATGAAATTAGCTGATCATGCCCCACATTGCACCCAACCGAACAACACAGACAGATGTGGTCCCTGCTCTCTCAGAGCTTACAGTTTAATGTCATAATTTCTCTACCAGATTCACTTTGGTAACCTTAAAATAATATAGCTCCACTCTATATGGTGGTGTACATATATATGTGTGGTCCTATATGGAAGGACCACACTTCCCGTCCTATTGATTAACACTTGTTCAGAGTAGGGTTTGGAAAATGGCATTTTTCATGAACTCTTATGTGATTGTGGAACTACCCTTCTGTGGACAGAGTGGAGAGTTATGTCAGAAGAAACAGCATCTATATTATTGCTGACTCTACAACTTACTTTGAGACCTTGGGGAAGTCCTTTAACCTATCTGATGCTCAGTTTCTCCACACACAAAATGACAAAAACGTCACTCCTCCCTACCTCCAAGGGCCAACGCGGGGAGAATATGAGATAATCGATGGAAGTGAGCTTGGTATATTTTACTTTTCTCTACATAAGTCACAAATCATTGTTATTAGGCATTAACTAGTGTTTGGGGCTTACGTAGCTGGGCCTTACTTACTAATTTGTAAACACATTATTGGGTCACCTACCATGTGAAAGTGAGGGTCCTTTATCTCTCCTGGACTCTTGATAGGTATTCTCTAAATTGGCTGTAAAATTAGTGGCTGATGACATTTTAATGTAGTTCCTCTCCAAGTACATTTGCATTTAACATCTTGAGGAAAATCATGGAATAATATAATTGATAATAATAATAGCAATCATTTTATTGAAATTTTACAATGTGCCAAGTGCTGTGCTAAGCACTTCACCTAGAGCTGAAGTGAAATTTTGGAACTGTCTACTAGAGGCCACAAATCAATGTCTATTTGATCAGTTTTTAACCTTAATCATGTTTTAAAAGTCAGTGCAACTAAGACGATGACACACTTAGTAGAAATAGAAAAATCATGATCTCTGCTGTCTCATGGAAGATTCACAGCAGGCACCGTGGTCACCTGCTTGTGCCCCAGGCTTAAGCTCAACCCTCCCATTTCACAGACTAAGAATCTGGTGCTCAGAGAGGTTGCATAGCTTGCATAGGATCACTGGACCTGTCTGAGTGCTCCGGCTTTTATAGGAAATTTCCTCTTCAGTTGAGCATCCGTCAGATTCTCTAGCTCAGTCAATTAACCTGGTACCTCCGCCTTCTACCAAGTCATCCACCACAGGCTGCCCAAAGCCTCGTCCTTCGTAGCCATGACCTGCCATGATCTCCAGCCATCGGTGTGTCTCAGGACGCTCCCTTGAGCCCAGATTCTCTTATGTGTTCTCTCCGCTGCCCCCGTGCACATCACAGACAGAGAAATGTTCCGTCGGGCAGACACTCCTGGCTTTTCCTCTGATGAGATCCTCGTCACCTCATTAGCCACTTGGTACCCTTTGTCTGGAAGATGGGTTTCTGCATGGCACTTTAAGCAGTCGATTTAACTGGAAGGTTAGGAAAGACCTGGTGTCTGGGCTGTCGTTTGGGAATAGACTGAGCATATTCCCTGCTCTCAATTTCTGCATTTTTTTTAACGGTTCCCAAACTCTGGAAATTCCAAACTGTTGTTGCAGCACTGATTCCTTCATTTGTTCGTGTTCCTGTCCAAATATCACCTCTGTAGAGAGGCCTTCCACAGAGGCCTTCCTGTCTTAGCCTATGTGGCCCTCCATTGCTTCCTGCGGCTCTGTAACATGGTGGTGGATTGACTGCTGGCCTCACGTCCTCACCCTTTTCCTATCCGTACCCTTCACCATGAGATCTGGAAGCTCCTCACTCTGCATGGGTGTGGCAGACAGACCGTAAGGTGGCCTCAAGGTCCCACCTCCTGGTGTTCATGCCTTTGTGCGACTCCCTCTCTTTGAGTGTGGGCAGGACCTGTGTCTCGTTTCCAATCGACAGAAGATGGCAAAGGTGATGGGCAGGGATTACACTGTGAATCCGTGATTATGTGTCACACTCTGTTCTATGACCCCGTCTTGCTGTCACACTCACTCTCCACTGGTGGTGGCTAAGAGGCAAGCTGCCATGATGTGAGTATTTAATAAATGGCCTGTGGGAGAAGCCCATGTGGCAAAGGCTGCTGGCAGCATCTAGGGGCTAAGCAAGAAACTAAAGTCCTTGGATTTACAGCCACAAGGAAACGGATTTGGCCGACAACCTGGCTGAGCTTGGAAGAGGGTCCATCACCAGTTGAGCCGCCAGATGAGAACTGAGCCTTGGCTGACACCTGAATGACAGCCTTGTGGAGAATACAACTAAGCCTCGTCCAGACGCCTGGCTCACAGACACTATGAGATCGTGAATGTGTGTTGTATTAAGTTTCTGTTTGTGATAATTTGTTACACAGCATAGAAAATTAATATGGCATATTTCCTCGCTCTTTGCTCTGTGTTTGGCTGTGTAACTTGCTTCGTCCCATAGAATTTGGCAGAAATGTTGCTGTGACAGTCCTGCGCGTGAGGATTAAGAGGTCTCATGTGTTTCTGCTTGCTCTCTTGAATTTCTGCCATCATCAGGAGAAACACATACCTAGGATAACCCAGTGATTCTGGAAAGCAGAAGGAAGACATGGGGAATAAATATTATCCAGATAAATCCAGACTAAATTGGCCACTCCCCGATTGACCTGCAGATGTGCAAGAAACACATGCTAGTATTGTAAGCCACTGAGTCTGGATCAACATCGTTCAGTGTGTATCTGGCAGAACTGAGATGGGAGCCCAGGGTTTCTGATTCTTAGTGAATTTTCAACTTCATCACACTGTCAGTACAAAGTAATCAAAACTAACGATTGATATTTATATTGGCATAATACTTTGGGGTCTGAAGTTTCAATCTGGGATTTATAAACAAGAACAGTGGAGAGGGTGCTTCCAATCACTTGAAATTATGTACTAAGTTTTATGCTTTGTGCATTTTGGGGGAGACATAGTCTATAATGGTTTCTCATATTTTAAAAGGGATCCACAATGCCCCATCTGTTTTCTAACCACTGATACTAACAGAAGTCATATTCTTCCTTGTGAAGTCCAGGGGATGGTGTAGTTCACTAAAGAAAAATAATTCCCAGCCCCAATCCATTTCTGTACTAAATCTTTTAAAACAATGTTATGGGTTAGTTTTGGTGGCTTTTAGATAAGATGCCATTTCTTTATGCCAATTACTTTTCTTTCTCAGTTTAAAAATAACAATATTTCCCTAAGGAGAATGATTCTAATAAAGACATTTTTAAAACTCCCAACACTAAGACACATTAAGAGTGCTAATTCTGTGACGCTATTTCAGTTCTATGTCTGTGAAAGATATGATTTTCCTCTATGTGAGTATGGCAATTTGATGGAAGGCATATAACCCCACGTCGGCACCTTAGTGTTTTTAGCCTTTAAATTTGGACAGTCACAGCTATATTGATAGAGTTGCTATGAGGATTAAATGAACTAAGATGTGAAAATATGTTTGGCACATAATAAGTTCTCAATAAATGTTAAAAATTCAATTTTTAACATTTATTGTTAAAATAAATGTTAACGTTTCTGCAGACTCTGCTCAACTTGCAACTCTTCTGAGTGGGAAGACCCACCTATTCATCTCAAAGAGGTCACCTGGGGATTAGAAATGGATTACTTGCTGGCTGTTCATCTATGTTCCTCTCTTTGAGAAGAGTGTTATTATATTATTATATTATCCATCTGGAACTGTGACTTTGGAGTGCAATTAGCTATTGCGGTAAACAGTAATACATTGAAGAAAAGAAGGATCCAGGATGGTTTTACAATAAAAGTGGCCATTAGCATTTTTCTTGTTTTGTTAAAGACTTAGAGTTTAAGAGGCACTCAGAGAATTCTCAAATATTAAGGAGACTTAAAGATAACTAATACAACTTCTCCCCACTGCCAGTGAGTGTGCCCCAGTCTCAGCCATCAATCCATCTCTTATCAAGAGCAATTAACAGGTCTCTGTCCCTCCAGTCTTGCTCCCCTTTAATTCATTCTCTTTGCTGAAGCTGGAATGATCTCTCTAAAATACAAATCAGATATGTTCCTTCAAGGCCTTCATTGGCTCTTTAAGGACTTTAAAATAAAGACTTTGTAAGGTATCCAAAGCTAGGCATTGCCTCATCTCTCCCTCTGCCCTTCCTCATATCTGTATCTGACAGATTGCATTTCGTTTAGTTCTTCCAATCATTCCGAACTCTATCTAATGTTGGTGGTTGAGGGAGTTCAGTACATTTGATCCCTTTATTCCATACCTCGATCTGGAGGCAGATGAAACGGACACAGGCTATCAGGATACCACATTTTCAAATGATAATACTGTAAGAGAACATGATTTTAGGTCCAGTAGCCAAAGGGAGCCTCTAATCCTTCATCCCTGAACATATAGACTCACCCACTCCTATCCTTGGTAGACCTGAACAATTGCCTGCCTTCCATGATGGGGAATTTCCCCTGCAAAAATTAGGGCATGGTTGGGGAGAGCAGAGCACAAAATCTTTGAAACTTTAGGGTAGGCAAAGATTTCTTCAATTGGACACAAAAGGCATAAGTCACAAAAGAAAATAAATCATAAGTTGGATTTCATAGAAACTACTGCTCTTTAAAACACACCAGTTAAAAAAAATAAAAAGGCGAGCCAGAATAGTTGCAAAAGTATATCTGATCAAGAACTAGTATCTAGAATATATAAAGAACTTTCACAACTCATTAATAAGAAGATAAACAAACCAATTAAAAACAGGCAAAAAATTTCAACAGACCTTTTACCAAAGAAGAGATATGGTGCTAAGTAAGCACTTAAAAATAGTGTTCAACCTCATTAGTCATTAACGAAATATAAATTAAAAGCACAATGAATTATTACTGTACATCAATTAAAATAGGGGACGAAGGACTAATAATACCAGTAGGAAAGGCTGTGGGGAAACTGAGACTCTAACATTGTTTATAGGACTGTAAAATGGTACAGCCCCTTGGAAAACACTTTATTTCTTACAAAGTTAAACATGCACCTATTATATGTATTAGTTTTCTAGGTCTGTCATAATAAAATTAAACTCTCAAATGGAAGAGTTTAAACAACAAAAGATTATTTTCTCATAGTTCTGGAGGCTAGAAATCCAAGAGCAAGGTGTCAACAGGTTTAGTCTCTCTTGTGGCCTGTCCCCAAACATGTTTGACCACCTTCCAATACAGTCACATTCTGAGGCACTGGGGGTTAGGGCTTCAACATATACAATTGAATTGTGTATACAATTCAGCCCATAACACCATACAACCCAGAAATCTCACTTGGATATTTACCCAAGAGAAATGAAAACATAAATTCACACAAATACGTGTGTGAGACTGATTATAGCACCTTTATCCATAGTTGGAAATTGGAAACAACCCGACGTCCACCCGTTGATGAATGGATGAACAAATTGTGATGCAGTCATACAGCGGAATTCTACTCAACACTAAAAAGGAACAAACTATTAATATAAACAGCAACATAAATGAATCTCAGAAGCATTATGCTGAGTGGAAGAAGTTAGACCCAAAGAGCTACATACTGTGTGATTCCATTTATGTAATAACATTCTAGAAAGAGCAAAACTATGGGAATAGAAATCTGATCAGTGGTTGCCTGGCACTGGGGCTAGAGGAGGGAATTGCATGCAGAGGTACATGTGAGGGAGGACGCAGAGGTGTCCGAGGATGATGGAAATAGTGATACCTTAAGGGCAGTGGTGTTTGTATGACTTTAGATATTTGTCAAAGCTCACCAAACAATTACACCCAAAAAAGATAAATTTTTCTGAATGTTAGTTATATTTAAATAAATCATACTTAAAAAGTAAAAGAGAGAAACTAATTATAGACCAGAGAGGCTAGCTCAAAAGCTCCCAGGAAGTTATTTAGACAGGTTCAGCTTGCACCCAGCACCTTGTTCTTAGTATGATTGTTGTTTATTGAGATGTAAAGGGGGGAAGAATGTAATTGTCCCACCACATAAGCAGAGCAAACTCATCAGCCACCGTTTCTGAGAAGAAATGACAATGATGAGAATCCACTGATGAAACCACTGCCCATCAGATTATGTCTGCATTGGTGACAGTCTTGCCAAACGGTGTTCCTGAATAGGGCAGGACCTTTGGAAGGAAAAAGGCATGCTGATTTGAGAAATGTTGTCACTTTGGGTTCCACCCTAGGGACTGTCACATACATTTCACTGCTGAGCTGTCTAATTTCTTCAAAGGTGACGCTGCATATTTCTGGCCTCCGTTTCTCCACTCCCAGGAAGTAGGGTGAGACACAGTGTTTGTGTAAAAAGGAATAATGATAGCCAACATGTTTTTAGGTGCTCACTATGTGCTACCTGCTGTGCTAACAATTCACCTGTGTGATGAATCTGTGTTTCATTTGCTCAACAACCCTCATTCTGTGGGTCAGATTTCTAACAGAGGCAGGCTAGTGAGGCCAGCAGATGGCAGATGCAGTTGGTGTCCCTCCACTTTCCTCTTGCCCTGACCATTTCAGTGGTCCCAACATCCTGAGATCTTTCTCTGTTGAAACCTACTTCTCCCCCATGCACAGGATAATGGAAATAGACCCACTTGACAATGATTGACAGGAGTTGGTATGCAAATATCCCAGTTATCTGGCCCCCTGGGTGGGATAATTCTGAAGTCTATGCTCTAGACCAGCTGCCAGAATTTCCATAGAGAGTTTGCTCTTCAGGTGCTTACTCCTAATTGGCTGCCTTCCTTCCTTTCCCCATCTCACTTCTCCATTCTCCTATTAATAGGGTTTGTTTCCCCACATAAATAAACTATTTGCACTCCAATCCTTAACTCCTGGTCTGCATCTAAAGTAACCTAAACTAACAGCCACAATGGCACTTTGAAAAGTTACTGCCACAGTAACCAAGAGAACCTATTCTCAAAGGAGGCCCAGAGACCTCATGTAGAATTAAAATACATTTTTAAGAAAGTATAAATAGACATCTTAGAAATGTCAGAAGGAACAGAGTTCATGCAGAGTTGTAGTGCAGAGGAACGTTTCTGGAGGTGGTAAGAATTGAGTTCCGCACTTAACCATGAGTTAGAGTTTAGATGTCCCCTTAATTGCATAGTAGGAACATGTGGCTGAATTGTCACAATTGAGGGAAGAAGACAGTCATGACACTGGCCAAAGGAAGTAGGTACAAAGTGCAAGGCAGGGCCCAAGGTGGAGAGATTGAATCTGCCTGGTTGTTTAGTTTCCATAGACAAAAATACTACTTCTCTAAAAGCTCATCCTCTTCATTCAGGAGGTTGAAAGAAAGCAAATGAATTGTGTAGCTTGTGCAATGATATCTGGCAGGTAGCCCAGATCCACGGGGGTCTCTGAGCTCCTTGCCCCTATTACAGGGCTATGGTGGGCAGCAGTATCTGGAAAAGATAGTGGTCTGAACTCCAGGAGAAATTTCTTTGTCCTGATTTCAAAAACATAAGCTAGAGCATCAAATATGATTATTTCTGTGATCATCTTTTTCATGTGGGTAATAATACTTACATCATGGGACTGGCATGGGTAGTGGTAGGAAAATGATCTTGCATTTGGTTCCTAGGCTGGGTTCTTGGGGGAGTGACTTGCCCCCAACATCAAAACCATAAAATGGAGGCCACAATCTCTACTTCCCCAGGTGAATAATTCTATAAGCTGATGCATAGAGAGTGTCAAACTGGTGCCCAATAAGTACCATTAAATCTCAGTCTAAAGACATAGGGGGAGGTCACAAACTTGAAGAGAAATGAGCCACATCCTTCCCTGAGTGGTCTCACCCTACTTATTTTTGTTAAACAGGGCTACCTCTCCCAACTGGACAAGATTCCATCCTCAACCATCTGGATACACTTTCGGTTAGGGACAAGCATTCTTGATGGAAACATTCTCTGGACTCACACTTGGGGTCCAGATGAAGCTGAAGGGTTGAGTCCAACCAGATGCATCCTTGTGGGCCTGCTGTGCCTCCACTCAGTCTCCTCTTCCTTCCTTCCTCCTTTCTCTCCTCCTGCCTCCCTCCATATTGAAGTCACAGAATGTCCAAACATGAAAAGCATCAAGTTTTGTCTCTTGATCTCTGAAAGAAAGAAAGAAATTTGCTCAGTGGCTGGGTCAGGCTGGAGCTTAGGTTTTCTGTCTTGGGCTAGAGTGTCTTTTCTCACACTGTACCCTCCTTTCTCCCTCCCTCCCTCCTTTCTTTCTTCCTTTTATCCTTCCATTTATTTCCTAGAAATACAGGAGTTTTATCTTTTCTCTAAAAGGAAGTCACTTTGTGAAAGCTGCCAATGAGGGACAAAGAGCTGTCTAATTTTTTTTTTTTTTTGGTGTCCTGCTCTGGGATTCAATTGTTTTCACTGGCCTTTTGTGCTCTTAGTTTATGAAAAATCAATAGTTTAATATAGAAAAAAATTCCCCTGGCTATCTATTTAGAGCTATGTTGCCTTCATTGCAGGACTCTGTCTCTGCCTGCCTGCCAAGAATCCCTAACTGAGATTGCCTTGCGCGGCGTCGGGGCGGCTCTCCGGAGCCAATCCACCAGATGCAGAATGATAACCATAATAGCTCCGGTAACAGAACCCAGACACGTGTCCATGGTTGAGCACTTCTAGGAGACGTCTCACGTATGATGGTACTCATGTATGTAGTCGACACTCAGTAAATATCTAGCTAAATTGATTCAAATTGATAATTACAGCACCCAAATATTACAGGATAAACACCATTGTCCCTATAATGGTAAAATATGCTGCTATGTATTGGGTGTCTACTGTACTTCCCACTATTGCTGTTAATTTTATCTCCTCTTCAGCATATTCTTCCAAGGAAATGATTATTATTTGCATTTTACAGATGGAGAACGTGAAGCTCAGAGAGCCTGTGTGAGTGGCCTGAGCTGACCGTGAAAGCACCATTGGTATAACAGCATCTCCTTCATCTTGATAAAGCCCATGTTTTCCCTGCTGAACCTCAGGACCTCTTGCCTTACGGGATGACACAATCCAGAGAGACTTAGGTGTAGACATTTGGATGTTTATAGAAAAAGTTTGCTGACCTCTACACTGAGGTCCTGACCTACATGAGACAGGACTTGTGTTCATAACTAGGGTCACTTTAAGGTTTTGTAGACTCTGGACACTCTTACTTTGGGAAACTTTGTGAAATGCCTTCACATCCCCTATTAAATACATATTAAACTGTTCAGATGCAGCTACAGCTGATGAGTTGACATAATGTTACATTTTAGAGATGTTTAATTAAACTCTTGATTTTCATTTTACAGATTGCATTTGTGTGTGTGCTTTGAAATCAATATTTCCTTCTCTCCCTGTCCCTGCAGGGGCTCATGGACCCTTGCAAATCTCACTGGCTCCTGGCCTGTAGGAAGGGCCTATAGACCCTTGTAGATAGAATGGCCTGGCTCATTGCAAGTTAAATATCACTCTTTCCCTTTATCTTCTCCACTATTTTGTTTTTACACTGAGGCATAATTTATGTGCTGTAAAATTCAATGATTTTACAATTTTTATACTGAATTGTACAATTCAATGATTTTTAGTAAATTTGAAGAGTTTTGCCGCCATCCCTGTAATCCAGTCTCCGTATAATTTTAAGGCAGCTTTAGATGTTATCTTGTAGTTTATCTTTCTTTCTAAATAGTTTATCACCCTTCCAAGATGTTATGCTCAGGTACAATCACCCTAATTCAGCATGACCTCCTGTTAACTGGATTACATCTACAGAGGCCCTTTTTTCAAATAAGATCGCATTCTGAGATTCTGGGTGGACAGGCACTTTGGTGGGACATTTTCGACGCTGTACAGTCATCCTTTCAGTTGTGGTCTTAACTCTGCCACCCACTCACAGGGTGAACTTGGAAAGCCTTTTCCGCTCTACATGCCTCTGTATTCCTGTGTGTACAAGATGAGACAGGGTAGAATAATTCCCAAGATTCTTGTAGCTTGGAACTCTTTACATTATGAAATCACTCCACTCCTTGTCTTGGGTCTAGTGACACAAAGTGGCAGCTGAGCAAAGATTCAGAGGAAGACACTGAGAGAAGGCACAGGGAGGAAGCTCCCAGAAGCCTCAGCTATTGGCAGTTACATTCCTGGAGCTCTTGGTGTCCTCCTGCTGGGGCTGGTGATCTCTCTTCTGCTCTCAAGCTGAGTATGGAATTGTCAGAGAAAGATAATAGATGTCCCCTTTTCCTCACTAAGGCCATCCTGGCATCACATCTCTGTGTCCTAACCCAGGTAGTATGATCAGGCAGGAGGCCTGGTGGGATCTTTGCAGCCTGGGAGGCAGGAGGGTGGGGTGCCAGCCAGGGGATGGGGCAAGATCTGGCTGGATCAACCTTTCAAGAGAGGAGGTGTTTGTGTAGCCAGTCCACAACTGAGTTGTGAAGGGTACCCAGCCCCAGAGGTGAGGCAGGAGGCCATTGGGAGGTGTGGCAATGGGTGGGTCACACTAGTTGATCAGCACACACAGTGGCCAATACTCAGAGCTAGTCCAGCAGGGCCCAAGCCAGTGACGAAAACTTCCAGAGTTTGAAATTCAAAGCACTTCAGAGATTCTGAAGACTTTTCCTACTATATGTGCCCTGAGGAGCGCTAATCCTTGGAAATACCACAGTATAACCTTGCGGTTAAGAGCACAGACTTAGGACCCATCCTGCCTTTGTGTGAATTCTGCTTCTCACAGTTCCTAGCTGTGTGACCTCGGGCAGATTTATGAACCTCTCCATGCCTTACTATCCTCATCTATAAAATTACAGCAATGGTTCATGTTGTTAAGGTCATTAAGTGAGTTGATGCTTATAATGCACTCAGAATAGTGTCTGGTGCTTAGTGAGCAATAAGAAAGTCAAAATTTTATATAAAGTGGGGAGAGAAAAATGCTGCTACTACTGATAACAATACCAATAATACCGATAATTAATAATAACAACTTTCTCTTGGAGCTTTCCAGGGCTAGTAGCCTGGGCAGAGTTTTAAGAAGTGGTTTTGCAATGAAGAAACCCACTTGACTTTCTTCAACTTGGAGTATCTCAAGTTGGAATCTTTCCCCTCATATATAACATCTGTGAACACCTCAGAAAATATTCTAGCCCAACCCATTCATTTTAGAGATGGGAAAACTGAGGCCCAGGAAGGGGAAGGGGCTGCCAAAGATAACTGTGTCCAATTTTTGCTCAAAGAGCCACAGCAGTGCTGGCGTGCATGTGTCTCCAGGTTGAGGCGGCTAGAGCCCGGGACTGGCCAGACGCTTTAAGAGCTAAGAGAGGAGCAGCCCTGGGCTGCCCAGAGAGGGAGGGCTCCTCCTGCCTGGCAGGTTCAGGAGGGGTTCTGGGAGCATGTCACCTCCAACCTGAGATCTGAAGGATGAGAAGCTGCTCATGGAGTAACATGGGTTGAGCTTCCAAATTCCTCCAAGCCTGAGTATCCTCACTTATGAAATGAAGACCACAATCTGTAAATGCTAAGTCCTTTTCAGTTCTCTGGTTTGGTGGAAGCTTCTCTTTGATATTTTCAAGGTCTTTGCATATATTTGACCTTTACCCTCTCTGCAGCCTTTGAGCACTGAAGACTGAACCTGGACTTGAGCTCAATCAGATACCCATCCAAGTGAGAAAAGGCAAAGCTCATTGGATATATACCCTGGGGCGGGGGTATTTTTCTCTGTGCCCGTCTTGCTTTGTGATATCCACTTTTCCCAAGTACACTTCAAAAAGATGTGATGATTTAGGAGGCTAAGGTGGAAGGATCACTTGAGGTCAGGAGCTCGAGACCAGCCTGAGCAAGAGTGAGATCCCTTCCTTATAAAAAAATAGTGGTGGGGCACTCCTGTAGTCCCAGCTATTGGGGAGGCTGAGGCAGGAGGATCGATTGAGCCCAGGAGTTTGAGGTTGCAGTGAGCTATGATGATGCCACTGCACTCCAGCCTGGGCTATAGAGTGAGATCCTGTCTCAAAAAAAAAATGTGATGAGTGGAAGGAAGAAGCTGAATAGATGGCCAGAGAGATTAGATTAAAGGAAAAAAGATCCATGTTACTTTTAATGTGAGTAGACAGGGGGTTAATCTGGAAAATAAGGTTACTTGCAGGGAGATAGAAAAGGGATGCATGTTAATGAGGTCATGGTGGGAAGTTGTAAAGGGCATTTAACACAGAGGAGGCACAGGGAGAACCTGGAGGGATTAGATATGGGTCTCTGAAGCCCAGCAGGAGAGAGAACCACCTGTAGGCACCTGAAATGGGAGCTGCTCCTGGAATGAATGTCTTCCCTCTCCTGGGTTCCCTCCCATCCATCTCCACCACACAGTCAGAGGGGTGATCCTAAGACACAGACAGGCTCCCTACTGCCTACAACATAAAGTCTAAATTCCCTTGGTTGGGCACTGAAGAAGCTTGTGATCCGGCCGCTAGCTGCCTCATCTCCCTGTGACACCTGTTTCTGGCCACACAGTGTACCTGGCTGTTTTCTAAGCATTTTCCATCCTCCAGTGCCTCTAAAGTTCTCCCTCTGGACTAATAGTCCTATTTCTCTACCTAGTTGCTGTTATGGCTTGAATGTGTTCCTTCAAAAGTTATGTTGAAGTCTGAACCCCGGACACCTGTGAATGTGACCTTACTTAGAAACAAGGTCTTTGCAGATGCAATCAAGTCAAGATGAGGCCGTACTGGATCAGTGTAGTCTCTAGCACTACACAAATGTGTCTTATAAAGAGAGAGAAGAGAGGAGGCACACTCATAGGGAAGAAAGCCATGCAGTGATAGAGGCAGAGGCTAATTAGATGGATGCAGCTATAAGCCAAGGAACACCAAGAATTGCTGGCACCCAGCAGAAGCCAAGAAAAGGCAATGGAGGATTTCTTCCTCAGAGCTTTTGGAGGGGGCATGGCTCTGCCAACACCTTGATCTCAGATGCGCAGCCTCCAGAACTGTGAGGGAATAAATTTCTGTTGTATTAAGCCGCATGGTTTGTGGTCCTTTGCGTCAGCAGCCCTAGGAAACTCATGTAGTTTTTTTTTGTACTTTTTCCCAGTGAACAGCTGTCATTTTTACCTGCTCTGCATCTGTTCTCATCCTGGGGATTAGAATGCCTAATTTCCCTTTGTGAAATTGACTCTGCCCTGGGCGACCTGTTACGCCATTCAGACACTCTCTCCCAGGAATCGAACTCTCAGAAGCAGAGTGGCGCCCAGTGGGTAAGTGACTGAGCTAAGTTCTCTCTCTGGCATTGTTCTGCAGAGACTGCCCATGTGTTCCTCCTCCCTCGGTCCCTGGGACAACCCGCTTCCCTCTTTTCAAGACCGGGGGTCAAACACATATTCTTCTCATAATTTTTGTTTGTTAGTCTTTTTCTGTTGTCATCTTAAATTAGCCAGATCTTCCTTCTTTGTGTTTGCAACTAACGAACCCTAACATCATGCAGGCCCCAGCTCACATGGCCTTTCTTTCCAGAGTCTTCTCAGGCTCAAGGATGTAGGTAAGCTCTCTCCTGTGCCCCAGGCACCTTGCACGCACGCTTCCCTCTATCCCGGCAGTCGTGTGGGGCTCTGTGTGTGACTCCATAGAGAGTTTCCCTGCCTTTTACTTCGGAAGAAAGAACTAGGTTTCTCTTTGCGTTAGCAGTGCTGGGGCAAATAGAGACATTGGATTAATCAGTGTTGAATGGCCAAATGAAAGGTTCCTCTCCAGCATCTCCCATGGTGTTGTGCATGCATTAGGTGCTAAGAAACGATAAATTGATGTATCTAATGACAACTCCCATCACAGCCCCCACAGGACACCTTTCATGATTCCAAATAATACGCTCCAAAGTGAGACGTAGGGTGGAGAGATCTAAGGCTTCCTCAGGACGAAATTTAAGGTGGTGCCCACTCTCATGATCAGAGTGGTGTGAGTGTTCTCCCTGAGAGGGTTTCCTTCAATTTTGAACTTCAGTCCCAGCCTCAATATGCTTTCTTATTAATTAAATGGCTCAAGATTCCCAAGCTTTGATATCGAATCCTCACGCCTCTCAGCCTAATAACACTCCCACTGGTAGTATGATTCCATTTCCTCAAGGAATGGACAGATACATAGTACGATGTTGTGGGTGTAGGGAAAAAAACTCTAGACTGGGAGGCAGGGAAAATGGGTCTTTTTTTCTGTGCTTCCACTTAATAGTTGTGTGATTTTAAGGATGTCAATTCCACTTGTGTGCCAATTCCATCATCTCTAAAATAAGGGTAATATTAACAAGCCTTGTTATTATCACGTTATGTCATAAAAATTAACTAATATGTTTAAAGTAGTTAAAACAATGTGTAGCTGATAGCAAGCACAACATAAATTTTAATTTTTACTGTGGTTATTTAACTGGCTGGAAGATTCCATGTTAATCTCTTTTTGTCTTTATGAAATGGTGGGGGCAATACTACCCATGTATATAGCTTATAGTGTTATATAGTATTAGCCAACCTAACAAGGATGGTTAGCCCATAATATAAGAGTTTCTGTTCCAGTGTTATTATAACTACAGATTCAAATCCCTGTTCTGACACATACTGGATTTATGATTTTGAGAAAGTCTAGCTGACTTCTAAGAGTCAATTCAGTTATCTTTAAATTAAGGACAATAATTGTCCCTGTTTCAGAGAGTTTTGTGGGAGTTAAATGGAATTATAGATGCAAGCACGTTGCAGAGCTTCTGACACCCAGGTAGTGATCAATGAGTAGCAATTGTTACTGTTATTGTTGTTGGCCAGGCTTCCGTCACAGTGAGGGTTAAAACGGCAGTTGCCTGTGACTCTAGAAGGTGATTTATGGGAGCCAATGGTTCTCTTCAGCAGGCAGGGGAAGGATATCAATCCGAGAAAGTAAGCTGTAAGTGAAAATTGAAACTGTCAGATGGTGTGGACTCCCTGCTCAGTCTCTGGCAGTTTTTTCTCCCTTCTTTTAATTAAAAGTTTTTGTCTTTTGATGTAGAAGTGAAATAAATCACTCTTGACCTTAGCATGCTCAGGCCTTACCTGGAGCTGAAGCCTGTATATATTTGTGGGCTTGGATGTCTTCCTGCTGGAAATCCAGCACTGGGACCTGCTCCCTAAATTCACCCAGCCAGGTCACCCAGGGCAATGGTTGCAATGGCTTTGGATCTTGACATGAGTTTAAAATCCAGATCTATGACTTCCTTCATGTTGGAGTTTTGCTAATTATTCTTAAACGAAGTTTTCTTTTCTTTCTTTCTTTTTTTTTCTTCCAAAAATTTTATTGGGTAAAACTATAAAACATTTACAGTACAATCTTTACAGTCACAATTTGTAGTGAGCTGATTTCCCAAAATATATTACCACTCAAGTTGACTTATCTTGT
>CAUYRT010036753.1:0-63641 GCA_963574885.1 Lepilemur ruficaudatus | reverse complement strand
GACAGAGTAGGTTTTTGAATGTAACAAGATAAGTCAACTTGAGTGGTAATATATTTTGGGAAATCAGCTCACTACAAATTGTGACTGTAAACATTGTACTGTAAATGCTTTGTAGTTTTCCCCCAATAAAAAAAAAAATCAAAAAAAAAAAAAACCCAGCCCTTTGGGGGAAAAAAAATTATTTAGTTCAGCGTTACGGGCAATATGTAGCTCAGCTTCATAATCACACTAAAATACCCCTCTGGCTCTGCTCAATCTTTGTAGACCGTGGGGCATGGCACAAGAATTCCTGTGAGATCTTCTGCTGGCCTGAGTAAAACAAAGACTCCTCAGGAGAACCACTGAATGGTTGGAAGGATTTTTTGTTGTTGTTTTAAAACTGTTTTGACCATTTTTATAATGATTTTTGATGACTCTTTCCCTGGAGAAATATGAATAATTAACATTTCTTAATTTCAGTAATAATGGGAAGTTTTAATTCTTAGCATTCTTACTGGTATGTATAGAAACGAATTAAGAGAATACAGAAATAACCAAATCACTGTTCATAAATATTTCATAAATAGTAACACTCATGGTAAATACTCATAATATCATGTTTTTAGTTCATTAATTATCCATTTACAATTTAAACAAGGAAGAAAAAGAAAACAAATTAATAATAAAATTATACTATCAGAACACTCTTATTTATGACATTATAAGATTCATTTATTATCATAAAAAGCATACAGAATTTGCTATTAGAAAGACATAATTAAAAATACAAATGGTCCATTTAGCGGACTTATGAGTTTGGATGTGTTGCTTACTCTCTTTAAGCTTTTCTGTGTTTAAAATGTAGTCTAAATTTCAAGAGTGTTTTTGAGAATTGATAATAAGTAAATATGTTTTTAATAAACCATGTGACACCTAACAGGCTCTAAGAATAGCTGTATTATTTATTTTATTTTTTCTTTTAGTTGGAATTAACTCCCAAATCTGGGAAGGATATTATTCATAGTAGTTGTGATTTATTAAAGGCACTATCTATTCTAATGACAAATGACTTTCATATTTCATTTAATTTAGCCCTTATAACACACTTATGAAACTTTCATCCTTACACTCAAATGAAAAACTGAGATTCAGAGAGATTATACAACTTAATTCACATAGCTAGAAAATGTCAAATACAATCTCAGACTAAAGGCTCTTCTCTTAAGCATGGTACCACATAGCCTATATTCAATTAAAAACACAGAGACACAGAGATAGTAATTTCCTGCTTTTAATTAATAGAGAATGAATAAATTGATATAATAAAATATTAATCCTTTATATATATTTTTAATATGTCAAGCTTCAAAGTGTAACCCCAATATATCCTATTTAATTTGATTAAAAGTTAAGCTGTTGAGTAATGAAACAATGCTAAGACTTGTAAGATTTCCATTGCCTCCTATGGGTCTAACTTACCTCTGACTTTCATATAGTTTCAATAACACTCAGAACGTCTGGAGATTTAAAAAGTTTAGCAAAGGTCATTGTTGTAATCCAGGGAAACCAGCATTTCTGAAAACATATTTCTGTTTCCTATTGAACAAGTTTGCTTTCTGTTGTCAATGTTTTTGTCTTAATTTTCTCATTCTGTCCAGAGTTTATATATTTCTCTGACTAGAGAATGAGAAAGGAGCAAAAATGTAAAGTAGGAAAAAGTATCATAAGGTATTTTAAGACTATCTGGCATGGTTTCTACATAGATTTGAAGTAACACAAGCTACTTAATGTTTTATCTATTCTCTCTGCCTCTGGCTCAAGGGGACTAATTTAGTCAATCAAAATTGCCAGAATAAGAATTTACACAAAACACTAAGGAATATAAAATGCGATACACATTAGTATCTAAATTGAAAAAGGAAGCTTGGGGGACAGTGTCCAAAGAGACAGAAAAGAAAATGACAACAAACAGTAAAACTAAGTGTGAAGGGTTTTTCATTCTTTCAGGTAGAAATAATAACCAAATATCTTAATTCCTAAAGCAGATTGCTAATAATACAATATTTTAAAAACTGGCAATCTACTACATTGTACTAAATACATCGATTTTTCCATTATTTTTAATATGCCTTCTAATAACTTTTACTGTCATAAAACTGCTAACAATATATATTATATGTTATATATATTACTATATACTATATAGTTTTTTAAAATACATATATATATTTTTCCTGCTCATTCTATTGCTTACCAGCAATGGCAGTTGAAGATTTCTTGTTCTGATTAATTGTTATAATTTATATGCCAAATATAATTTTAGGAGTTAGTGCCTTCCCTGACTAGGCTATACTAGTATAATCATGCCAAATGAGATAATGTCACTGAAAAAAAAATGCCTGTAAGATTGTGCAGGTCTTTAGTAAAAGTTATGCAAAATTTGAAGGTCCTCACAGAGTTTTCCCATTGCATAAAAATAGAGCAAAGACTAGTGTTTTTTTTTTTTTTTAATTTAGGCTATCATACTGGCTACTATAGCTCAATGACCTTAGGCAAGTTACTAATATTTCTGAGCATCAATTTACACATCTATAAAAAAAGATAACCATGCCTATGTTGCCATATAGCTATAAAGATTAAATAAGATACAGTAATAAGCATATGTATTCTAGCATATGGCATAGAACAAGTGCTTTCTATCGAAGAGCTGGCATTTAGGAAATTCCTTTCAGATTTTCAGGTTACAAAACAGTACTGATGAATGCCTATGTATTTATCTTTTTTATTTCAAAAAATAAATACTGATGAATAAGGAGAACACATAAAACTAGACATAGCACATGCCTTCAGCATAACTAGGAAATGGAGAATATTATGAACTTCAAATTACTTGTAAGTAGGAAAATAAATACCCAAATCCATTAGATGAGTGGGAAGAATTGGACAGACATGCCAAGAATATGTTTGTTGCAGATGTTTATTTCATATATTACAGAACTTTTAAAAATAAACTGTTATATTAGCAACATAAAAGAGAAATCTTAAGATTAAGTGTATTGAAAGTGTTACCCTTTTAAACAATTATGATGTAAAATCATTCTTATTATTCAGAATAACCAGCAAAGTGGTTTATGTTCTAGAACCAGTGGTTTTCCATTCAAAATTATAAATCAATGATTACATCGAATCTACAGATAGTTTTAAAGGAAGACACAATTTAGTCACTTTCAGGTTAAAAAGAAAGCTGAAGCAAGTGAGCTCAGTACTGCAGGTAACTGTGAGAGGGATGTGGGGGGATAGTGGAGGAGGTAAAATTTCATTTTTCCTTTCTTAAACCCTCACAATAGCATTCATTCATGTGAATATATATTTTCATTTGTTTCTATGAAACACTATTTTATGAACCAAGGCTTTGAACGCTTCTTTTACTTGCTGGTTTCTCAGGGTGTAAATAAAAGGGTTCAACATGGGGGCTATTGAGGTGTTGAGAATAGCTACACCTTTGGTCAATGATGCTCTTTCTTTTGCTGAAGGCTTGACATACATGAATATGCAGCTTCCATAAGAGATGGAGATGACAATCATGTGAGAGGAGCAAGTGGAGAAAGCCTTTTTCCTTTGACTGGCAGATGGGATTCTCAGAATGGTGCAGATGATGCATATGTAGGACAGAATCACTAATGCTAATGTGAACAGTAGAGTAACAAAAGCAAAGTAAAAGCCAATCATCTCTAAAAGCAACGTGTCTGAGCATGAGAGTTGTAAAATGGGGAAATAGTCACAAGAGAAGTGATCGATGACATTGGAAGCACAAAAATCTAACTTGAGGATAAGCATGAGTGGTGGAAAAATGGTCAGAAATCCCCCCAGCCATGAACTAAGGACGAGCAGGGTGCAAATTTTCTTGTTCATGATGGTGGTGTAACGAAGAGGCTTGCAGATGGCAACATAGCGGTCGTAAGACATGGCAGTCAGAAGAAAAAATTCAGACACACCCATGAAGATAAAGAAAAATAATTGAGCTAAACAGCTATTAAAGGAAATGGTCTTGACTTTGGTAATGAGTGTCCCCAAAAATCTGGGGATAGAAACACTGGTGAATGTAATTTCTAAGAAGGAGAAATTCCGGAGGAAGTAATACATAGGGGTCTTTAGATGAGAGTCTGTTAAGGTAAGGATGATGATGGTTAGGTTTCCAGCAACACTTAATATATAAGTTATAAATAAAAATATAAAAATTACAACCTGAAGCTCTGGGCGGTCTGATATGCCCAAGAGTACAAATTCTGTGATCATCGTGTGGTTCCTCATAATTTTTTTTTCTTTCAACAAAATCTATTAGTGAAAAATAACAAAAAAGAATAAGTGAAATGTGAAGGAATTGAAATTTTAAATGTTGCTATTAACAGCTCCAATGAAATAAAGCAATGAATCTTTATCCTTGTAGGAATTTCTGCAATATCTACTCATTCCCATGAAAGAAGAAAAATTGTATATATCCTCTACTGGAATGAAACATGTATTCATAGATCTATGTTAAAATCTCCTCATCAGTTATTTTACATAAAGCCTCTACATATAATCAAATTTTCTATATGTGCTTATATCTATTAATTATAGATCTCTGCAACACTATTTTGGAATTATGTCTGTGTTTTGGATATTGAGACATTGTTTTTTAGCACACAAAAGATTGTGTGCTTTCAGGACTGAAATATGTAATTTTTAGTTTGAATTCTGATGTCATTTGCACACTTCCATATTTTATTGGTGGAAATTGATGGGAATTTATTGGTGGAAATTGATGACTTAATCACAATTCCTGAGATTACTAGTAACTATGATTATTACTATAACTATACTATAACTATGATTATTACTATGATTACTACATAGTTACTAGTAACTATGATTATTTTTATTTTTAATAAAATAATATATTTTATATTTAATATTTATTATTTTATAATTTATAATTATTTATAATTTATATTATATTTAATATTTTATTTTAAATAAAATAATATAATGTAATAAAATATTCTTTTAAATATGACTGACAAATAAATGTGCTCAAAATCACAGAATATAGTAGTAGAGTTTCTGTGGTTGTAAACAAGAGAATTCTTAATTCATGGAAAAGAAAGCAGAAGCCAGAGAAATTAATTAATACATAGATAAAGCTCAATAATATAGTTATACAACATACTAATCAATTTATATCATTTTTATGTTTGTTATTTAAATTAAAAATTGACTTTTTTTTTCTAAATTCACTTAGTCTTTTTACTCTTAAAAATACCTGAGGACAAGAAGGAACTCATAAGGAGTTTTTTGATACAAAAATATTGCATTGACTCCTTTCTTGAAGACTAAATAATTAGAATAAATAAAAATTTACTTTATGATTTACTTTATAGAAACCACAACGCTCTAAAATGTAATCTATGTGACCTTCATCTTTCTTGTTCTCCCTTTATCCTTAGCAAACAGCATTCTGCTTGTGATGTAAGTTTTCAGTATTTGTCGTATTACTTTCTTTCTATAGCATGAACTGGGCCACTCAGGAGGCGATAAGAATCAAAGCTGTAATTGTACATTATTTTCTCCTTTTTATTTTATTTTTCTGACAATCAGCATTCTCTTCCTTTAGGAATGTACACATTTTTTGTCATTAAGATATCAGCAAAACTGACAGAACAAAAGGCAAAGATTTTTACTGTGGTTTCAAAATGGCTGAAACATATTCAAATGTAAAATTAATAATAATAAATATATTAGTGATGATTTGGGGAATCTCTGCAATTTATTCTAACAAAATAAACTTTTGGCTCAGAGAATGACAAAAATTTATCCATTTTTCAATTTATTGACAATTATTGAACATACATTCTGATACGTCTGATGATACCAATCAGAAATATATTTGTAGATTTACTCATTGATTTACCTAAAATATGAAATTTAGTGCATTTGTAATAGGCTTCAGGAGACTTTTTATGTCATTTAGTTTACCCTTGCCTTTGTCTATTACATGAGAGCCTCTCATATTGTGAATATTGGTTGGATTGCATACAAGATTTTTAATAGCCTCTATTTTTGCTAATGTGAAAAATCAATTCCTCTTTTATATTTCCATACAAACATAAACATTGCTCTGTCCTGAACTCCAAGAAGCTACTATTACTATCTTGAGAGTTGTTTTAAGTTAATTTCTAGGAAATACCTATTTAAGAAATAGGAATGTAAAATATCTCAAAGCTCTCTGCATAAGATAAAGACTGAACACTACACAGAGATAACACAAATTTTGCCTTCTCTGGGCACCATATAAATCCCTGGGAAACCAAAGTGAAGAAAGGAAGGATGCAAAGAGAGAACAGTTCAAGAGGTGTAGTGATATCAGAGCATACCTTTCAGGAAAGCCAAACAATAGAGCAAGATAAACGCAAAGTGTACCAATGAGCTTATGCAGTCAACCTGATTTCCTTCTGCTGTACCTAATTTTCTTAATATGCACATGGCACTCAGTCTACACTCAGGAGATAATTTATTCTCAATTCCTATGGGGTTGGTTAAATCCAGGGCTGAACTACTCCACAGTGGACCTTTCTTTGAGGGTAGTACCATTTATTTTTTTTCATTTATACATCTCCACCAGCACGGACCAAAATGAATAACTAAAGAAAACATTTTAATGTCTTCAAAAATGAGAAAAATGCTTGAAAATTTAGCTTTTCAATTTTTAATTTTAAAATTAATATGTGCTTAAGGTTATGAGAATCAAGTGTCACAGTAGTACGTAGTGACATATGGAATGGCCCTATGTTTCCAACCAATCTCCATTTTCCCTCAAATCTTCAATTATACCAGTATTAAATATTTATAATGTATTCTATCAGATATTTTTTCTATATATTCACCCACAAACACAGTCACATGTACACACTCAAAGAGAATTTTTTTTTGTACAGCAATGCAATTTTACTACACAAAATATTCTGCAATTATTCTTTTTTTTTTCCTTAGTTAACAACACATAATGGATATCATTCCTTGTCAAACTATCCAAACAGAAATCATGCTCTTGTAACAACTGCATAGAATATTGGGGGACTTATACATACTTTAAGAATTTCATTATAGATTAAGTCTTACGGAATTATGTTGTTATCATTTTCACATCATTAGTTACAATGCTACAGTGCATTCTTATCATTCATTTGCATATGCACAAGTATTGGTATGACATATATGTAAGCACTACATTTTGATAGATACTTCAAAATTTCTTCCCTAAAGAACGAACTCTTTGTTGTTCTATCAAATATTGTTCATTCTATCTAACTATATTTTTGCACCCACTAACCATCCCCACTTCATAATAAATAAAATAATTAAATTAAATTGAAAACATTTTTAAAAAGAATGAATCTTTTCCATTGAATCCTAACCAACAGTAGGTATTATAAGTTAAACTTTTTAAGTTAAAACTTAAAAGTTTTACAAACAGATATAAAAATTATATCACAATTAATTTAATAACAAAAACCAGATAACAGTGTCTAGGGTTTGAGGTTAATGAATTCTAATTCTTTCAAACTTGCAAAATTTATTTAACCCTTACAAGTGTCAATTTTCTGACCCGTATATAGTCCTAACTCAAGAATAGTATAAACATTGAATCAGATAATGTATAAAAGTGCTTAGCAGAGTAGTTCAGGTATAATAAATGCTTAGTATATAAATGTTATATATTTTTTAAATTTCATATTTACCAATGAATAGAAAGATTTAACTTTTTAAATATTTAATATTCTTGTCCGCAAATTACCTACCAATAAGCTTTGTTTATGTTCCATTGGATTTACTCTTTTATTTATTAGTAGGAGATATTATGAATATAAACCTTTGGTGTATCTTATCTGTTGCAACGTGTTTTCAGAACCTATCATTTTTTAACTTTTTTTTGAAGTGGTTCAACACTGAAAGATTGGACAGCTTATCATGAGTTCTTGGTAGCCTATTTTTCTTAGGACATCTTTTACTACTATCTCAAATTTACATAATATGCTTTTGCTTTTTGCATTTACATCTTTAATCCATCCAGAATTTATTCTTATATGAGATACAGATTTCTTTTTGTTCCTTTTGTAATGGATAGCTAACTTCCTCAACACCATTAGGCTAGAGACAATTTGAGAGTGGACAATGGGTTGCTAAGTGCACCAATGCTGTGTTATCCTGTGTTAATATCGTTTCTAGCCCAGAGTTCTCACTAATAAGATCTATGTGCAATCTTTTGGCTGGGAAAGAAACTGAATCTATTGAAATATAACCTTGATTTGAGATACTCATACTTCTCACTTTTTAATTAAAAAAAAAAGATTTCTTAGACTGATACATAACGCATATAATTTTAACAGGGCCAAGATCCTATAAGATTTGACTCTCTCTTACTATTTCAGACTCACTCTATACCATCTACTCTCACCTCTCCCTTTTTCTATTTCAAGACACCTGTGGTTTTTATTTGTTCTGATAAACTGATACTTTCTCTTCTCCTTCAGGACATTTATATATATTCTTCTGGCTGCTAGAAGTGCTTCCTCAATTCACTTCTACTCATCCATCAATTCTACTTTAATTTTGCTCTCTTTATAGCAGTGTTCTGTGATTCTTTGATTTTTCTCAAATTCTCGTGTTTCCATAATCCCTTATGTTTTATCATGGCAATAGAAATCCTATTTTAATTGCTAAGCAGATGTCATCCTTGCTCAACTGTGAATTATACAGTGTAAGTTACACATGCGAATATTTAAATTTAAACACAACTTAATTACAATTAAATAAGATTCAAACTGAGTTCCTCAGTTTCACTAATTATAATGCAAGTTCTCGATAGTCAAATGTGGCAAGTGGCTAATGCATTGAACAACATAGATCACAGGACATTTCCCTTAATGCAAAAAATTGTTTTAGACAGTTCTGGGGAAGCAGTTATTTCTCCTTTTATTACTCTTAGAGAATTAACTAAGTACATAACATCTTTTGCAGAACCCAGCCCATGTGCAATCTTTGTTCTGACCACATCAAATTGTTCACCATTATAATTGCTAGTCATTCTCTCTTCTCTCTCTGTCGGTCTCTCTCTCTCTCTCTCTCTCACACACACACACACACACACACACTCTTAAAGTTTCATGTAACTATCAGGTAATCTATGAAATCTTCCATGTTTGGAAAGCCAGAATTAGTTGTTCTCTCTTTTCTGCTCTCCTAAAATGTTATATTGTCATCTTACTCATTTGCAATTACTTGTGCACATTTGTTTCCATTAAAAGCTACCTAACCTTGACACAATGGGCCTTGGTCAATCATAGTTATATATCTGTGTCAGGTAGAGATATCACAACACCAAACTTGATTGTGATATATTATCCATTTTACATATTACTATATTTGAATTACTGATTAAATTTTGTTAAAAATTTTGGCATCTATGCTCATGAGAGGTATCAGACTGTAGTTTCCTTTTCTTGTGATTTATTTTTGTGGTTGCAAATGAGGGTAACGCTAGTCTTATAAAATGAGTTGGTATATTTTCTCTGCTGTTCTGTTTTCTAGATGATATATATAGATTTGTATTAATTTCTTTCTTCAAAGTTTGGTAGCATTCACCAGTGAAGCCATCTGATCCTGATATTTTATTTTTGGAAGAATTTTAACTACACATTCAAATTATTTAATAGATAAAGGAGTACTCAAGTTATTATGCCTTCTTCAGTGAGTTTTGGTAATTACATCATTATGAATTGTTCCATTTCACCTGTAATCAAATTTAGGAGTATGTGATATTTGTAACACTCTTTAATTATCCTTTTTATGTCTGTGTGATCATAGCTACACATTCTCTTTCTTTCGTGATACTGGTAATTTGTATCTTTTCTTATATTTTCCTTGGTTAGCCTTGCTATATGTTTATCAGTTTAATTTATTTATTTACTTTTGAATACTTTCTCTTCTATTCTTGGTCTGGCTAGTGGCCTATCAATTTAGTTTATCATATTTAGAACTAACTTTGATTTGTTGTAATTTTCTGTGTCAATTTTATTTAGTTCTGCTCTGATCTTTGTCATTCATTTTCTTGTCCTAGCTCTAGGTTTGGTTTGTTCTTCTTTTTCTATTTCCTTGAGGTGTGACATTAGGTTTTCAATTTGTGCTTGTTTTGTCTTTTTGATGTAGGTATTTAGTGCTATGAATCTCCCTGTCGGCATTGTTTTCGTTGTATCCCAGAGATTTGGGTCGCTTGTGTCACCATCTTGATTCAATTTGAAACATGTTTTCATTTCCATCTTGATTTTGTCATTAACCCAGGGATTTTTCTGCAGTAGGTTGTTTAATTTCCATGTACTTCTGTAGTTTTGAGAGTTCCTGTTGGAACTGATTTCTACTGTGGTCTGAGAAGATACATGGTGTGATTTCAATTTTTTTTTCTAGATGTACTGAGACTTCTTTTGTGGCTTCACATATGATCTGTCTTGGAAAATGTTCTATGTGCTGATGAGAAGAATGTATGTTCTGTGGATTTGGGTGGAATGTTTTATAAATGTCTGTTAGGTCCATTTATTCTAGAATTCGTTGTTTCCTTCTTGATTTTCTGCCTCAGTGATCAGTCTAGTTCTGTCAGTGATGTGTTGAAGTCCTCCACTATTACTATGTTCCTGCTTATTTCTTTTCTTAGGTGTAGTAGCACTTGTTTTGTGAATCTGGGAGCTCTACATTAGGTGCATATATATTTAGGATGGTTACATCTTCTTGTTAAATAGATCCCTTTATCATTGTATAATGGCCATCTTTGTCTTTTTTTACTGTTGTTTATTTAAAGTCTATTTTATCTGATGTAAGAATAGGTACTCCTCATTGCTTTTGGTTTCCATTTGCATGGAATATTGTTTCTTTACCCCTTTACCTTGATTCCATGAGAATCTTTATGAGGTAAATGGCTTTCTTGAACATAGCAGATATTGGATTGTGGTGTCTTTTTTTTTAGTCCATTCCAATAATCTATTCTTTTAAGTGGGGAATTTAGACTGTTAACAGTGAATCTTAATATTGATATGGTGGATAATGTTTCAGTCATTATGTTGACTGTTACCTAGTTGCTTTGTATTCTCCCTTGTGTTACTGTTTTATAAGAATTGTGAGTTTTTACTTTTGGGTGTTGTTATTCTGGTGAGATTGACCTTTTTTTAAAATATATTTACAGCTCTTTTCAGCATTTTTTTATAGGGCACTTCTACTGGTGACAAATTCTCTTCGCGTTTGCTTGACTGGGTAAGACTGTTTCTCCTTCACTTATGAAACTTAGTATTGTAGGATACAAAATTCTTGGCTGGCGGTTATCCTGTTGAAGAATACTAAAGATGAAATCCCAGTCCTTCTGGCATATAAGATTTCCTCTGAGAAGTCTGCTCTTAGTCTGGTGGGTTTTCCCATGTAAGTTGCTTGATGTTTTTGCCTCACAGCTTATAGGATTGTCTCCTTCACTTTGCCTTTGGCAAGACTGAATGAATATACTCCTGAACATGGTGATTTTAAGTCCTGGGTGTGTGGGAACCCCAGGCCCATAGACCCATTTTTAGAACATTGAGTCTGAGCACTGATTGAGACCAAGAGAAGCATACAGATCCCTGGCTGCCTGGCTGAAACCGAGCCAGGTGCTGGGAATTTTGCTGCAGTTCAGTGGGGAGGGATAGAAGAGGAAAAATGCCACTCTATATGGAAAAAGGTAGGTGGCCAGCTCTGTGAAAGGGCTGGCAGGGATGGACTTCCTGGTCCCAAACCTCTTGGTTCTATCCCAGCCCTCTGCCACGATAGCAAAACTGCAAGCTGGAGCACAGGAGATCACCTGGGTTTCTGCCTCCCTCTCTGGCCAGGCAGCCAGGCAGCTTCAGAGTGGGCCTCAGAGCATTGTTTCTTAAAATATGCATTGATGCTATAAATTTCCCTTTAATCATTGCTTTAGGTTTATCCCCAATTTCTGATATGGTGTATTTTTCTTTTCTTTTTTATTAGTTTTGATATATTTAGAGGGTAGACATGTTTTTTTGTTATGTGGATGAATTGTATAGTGGAGAAGTATAGGGTTTTAGTGTATCTGTCACTTGAATAGTGTGCATTGTACTTGAGAGGTCATTTTTCATCTTGCACCCCTGTTCCACCTCTTCTTTCTGAGTTTCCAAAGTCTATTATGACATTCTGTATAACCACAAATACCTATTGCTTAGCTCCTAGTTATAAGTGACAGCATGCGGTGTTTGGTTTTATGTCCCTGAGTTACTTCACTTAGGGTAATGGCCTTCATTTCCAACCAAGTTGCTGCAAAAGACACTATTTCATTCTTTTTTATGACTGAATATTATTCCATGATATATAGATACCACATTTTCTTTATCTACTATTAGTTGATTGGCACTTAGGTTGGTTCCGTATCTTTGCAATTGTCAATTGTGCTGCAATAAACATCAAGTGCAGGTGTCTTTTTATAAAATGACTTCTTTTCCTTTGGGTAAATCCCCAATAGTGGGGTTGCTGTATTGAATAGTATATCTACTTTTATTTTCATGTAATTTAAGATATTTTTATTTTTCCCTTGAGACTTCTCTTTTATGCATGGGTTATTTATGTGTTATTTTTCAAATATAGTTTAATTAATTCCTAAATATTAGTGAATTTTCTAATTTATTTGTATTATTGGTTGCTAGTTTAATTTCATTATGGTCTGAGAATGCAAATTACGTGTTTCCAACTATTTAGATCTGTTCATTTTATGGACCACAATTTTATCTATCTTGGTGAACATTTCATATTTCCTTGAGAAGGATTAGTTAACTGACTACAGTAAGTGGGACATGACGATAAAGAAAAATAACATAGTGGTTTATCATAAAAAATCTTAGAGATTTATAGTCTTAGAGAGCCTATAATGATATAAATATAATCAGTCATCCCTGAGAACAGAGAATAGGATATGTAATTCTGCTTTCTTTATATATAAAAAGTTGGATATTAGAATTTAAGTGAACGTCATCAGGCAGAATCAGTACTTTAACCTGAGCTTATGAACTGAAAGTTCAGGGTTCTTTTTATTATAATCAAGCATTTTGATGAAATTATATCATATATACTGCTATTTATATTGTTTAAAACAGGGTTTTATTCAGATGGAATTGTGTAGAATGGTAATCCTAAATTTTCACTGACTATTAAGTTCTAAATTTATTGTAAAACAAAGAGACAGGTGACACATTCATTTTATGATTTTAATTTCACTATCAAAGTTTTCATATTTGATTATTCATTTATTTATTATTAGAAGTCATAAGCATTTAAGATAATTAGCCTGTCTTTACAAAAAATAGCAAATACTTTTCTTCTTTTGGGCATTCACTTGTCCTGTTTTGCACAGGAGTCATTGACCAAGATACTTTATTTGCTTGCACCTATGAAGAGTTCTAATTTTATTCAAAATATGACATGTAATGTTAAACAACTCTTCATAATCTGTAATTTCAAACTTATTTAAAATCTGCCTTAAACATATAATAAACTTAACATCAATATCCTATATATACACTTATAAAAGCACACATTATTTTTTATATAGAATCATATATTTTATGAATCACACACATAACTTTCCCTTCACTCTGATTCCATTCTATTCTACTCTATACAATTATTAATGGTTGAGAATATTAATTTCAAATTTCACTAATATATCAGAGTTATATTGCCAAAGAGTGTTAACTTCTATACCTCCCCATTTCATACTCATTAAACAGTGAAGCATGTGTTGCTGGTTATACATACACAGATAGAAACAGAGAATATTGAGAAAAAGTCATAGTTGTACAGATGTAAGATATTTATAATAATTCAATTAATTCAATTAATTCCATTAATCATATCATATATGTTTTAGTTAAATTATTGTCTGAGAACACTATGAGTTTCTCACATCAGTAGAAAAGAAATATTTAAACTGATAGATTAACAGATTGTGGAGATGAATTTAATATTGATTAATCCCATGATATTCTTTTTAGGTATGTAACTTATTAATTGAATTGTGGTTTTGTTTTCATTATTTTATGAATATAATAACAAATTATTTTTATATATTAAATTATAAACAATATGTATACTGTTAAGTGCCAGAGTGTACACTGGAGTAAATGCAAGTAAAAAGATAACCACAGTGATCATTTAATTTTATATTAAAATAAGTAAATTTTATACATAAATTTGACATTTCTATATAAGTACAGTATAGTATATTATTGATTGGACCTCAGGGGAAGGATTTATTCACTGTGTTTCAGGGTGCCATGCAGGTTTAAAAGAATAAGTATTTACTGGAGTGAGAACATGGGAAATTGTATTCCAGGAAAAAATAATCTCTTCTGAGTCCTGTTTTCAATGAAAAGCAAGTGTTATTGTTTCTATGCATTGCAGGGGATAAGTGCATCATAGAGAAGAATTAAGAATAGTCAAATAAAATCATTTTAAAATTTTTGTTATTTTTTTCATGATACAGGGAAGTATAAGATGTACATCAATTGTGAAAGAAGTAAGTTTTAACAACATAAAATTCTTCTATTTAGTAACCACTCATAGTGTGCCAAACATTGTGATAACTATATTTTATATATTTTCTTCATACTTACATGTACTAGGCAATGTTCTAAGTGATAGGAAGAAAACCCCATGAACTTGGTAATTTTTTTCACCCATTTCCATGAAACAGATGAAGACAGAGAGGCACAGAGATTCTAAGAAATTTTCTCAGAATTACCAAGGGTTTTAAGTGAAAAAGTCAGGATGACTTGAAAGATACTTCATTTAACAAATATTCTATACTTTCCAAGCTATATAACTTCCTTGTGATTTTGTTTTGGTGATCACTATTACCAAAAAAAAAAAAAAAAAAGATCATCAAGGAAGGAAGGAGCTGAGATCACCATGTCCTAATTGACAGCAACATTTAGTGAAGAAAAGAACTGCAAATGTTAAAATGATCAGTGGTTCCCATCCATAAAAGAAAAGCTTTATACAAGTTAAATTTAACAGAAGTTAACTGAGCAACAAGCAGGTTGTGAATTGAGCAGCCCTCAGAACAGGTTCAGAGTGACTCTGGGGCTGTTGCACTGTCAGATAACATTTATGGGCAGAAAAAGAAACGTGATGTATGGAAAACAGAAGTGAAGTACAGGAACAGTTGGGTTGCCTACAGCTTGGCATTTGCCTTATTTGAACAGAGTTTGTGTAGTTGGCCACCTGTGATTAGCTGAAACTGTGTGATTGGTACAAGGATAGGTTACAATCTGTTTATACTTTCAGTTAGGTTACACTTCACTATGTATGAAGAAACCTTTAGGCCAGACTTAAAATATATGAGAAGGTAACTTTAAATTAGACTTAGCTAACACTACCAAAAGAGAAAACAATGAAATGAGTCCTTTTATCCTCAGGACATGAAATTGATGATGAATCTTGCAGACTGCAATAAACAAAACAAAACAAAACAAAATGTACATTAAGAACCAATTTATTGCTAAAAAGAGGTACTGAACAAAACAAGAAAGCATTAAGGAAATTTTTTCATATATGTCTTTCTGTTTTCCTTTTGCATAAATATCTTGAGGTATTTACTTGGGGATAGTAAAGAGAAACTTTCTGAGTACATAAGGAAAATTAATTGTTTCCCTTTGGCAGTGCTTTTTGTTTTAATTGAGATAAAATTTAGGTAACAAAAGTTCACCATTTGACTCCTTTCAAATGTACAAAAATGAGGTTTTTAGTATATTCACAATATTGTACAACAATCACCATAGTATAATTCCAGAACATTTATATCACTTCAAAAAGCAACTTCATATCCAAAAACAGTCATTCCCTTTCTCCCAGTGCAGGCAACTACTAAACTACTTTCAATCTTCACACACTTGCCTCTTCTGAACATGTCACATAAATGGAATCACACAGTATGTGGATTTTTGTATCTGGCTCTCTTCACTAGCATGTTTTCAAGATATATCTGTGCATGAACCTTGTATCCTGTATGAACCATGTATGTAGCATGTATCAGTGCTTCATTCCCTTTGATGGGTGAATAATATCTACTGTGTGTATATATTTGCATGTATGTAGATATATAGATACACTGGATTTTGTTTTTCCATTCATCACCTGATGAATATTTGCTTTGTTCCCACTGGCCATCATGCAGGATGCTGATATTGACATTTGTGTATATGTTTTTGTGTGAACATATGTTTTCAATTCATAGAAGTAGAATTTCTGGGCCACAAGTAACTTTGTATTAGCTTTTTAAAGACTGCAAAGCTATTTTCCATAGTAATTACATTAGTTTGCATTCCCACCAGCAATGTATGAGGGTTCTAATTTCTCTACATCACCAACACACACACACACACACACACATGAATATATAGTTGCCATTCTAGTGGCTGTACAGTGGTATGTCATTGAGGTTTTGATTTCCATTTCCCTAATAATTAATGATTTTGACTATCTTTTTATGTACTTATTGCCTATTTATGTATCTTCATTGGAGAAATGTCTACTCTACTTCTTTGCCCATTTTTTGTTAAGTTTTTAGTTTTATTGTTGAATTGTAGGAATTATTTTGTATAAATATAACCAAAGTAGTGCAAGACTTGTACAAAAAAATCTACAAATATTTTTAAAGCCATTAAATAAATCCTAAATAAATGAAATGAAATCCCATGTTCAAGGAATAGAAGAATTAATATTGTTAACTAAGGTACCTATACTCCCCAAATGATCTACAGATTCAGTGGACTCTTTATAAAAATTCCAACTGCTCTTTTGGCATAAATGGTCAAGCTAAACCTAAAATTCATAAAAAATTACAAAACCATAAAGAGCCAAAACATTCGGGTGCAGATGTCTTTATCATAGAATGTCTTGTGCTCTTTTGGGTAGATGCCTAATAATGCTATTGCTGGACCGAATGGTAAATCTAATTTTAGCTCTTTGAGGAATCTCCAAATTCTCTTCCACTCTTTTCCATTCTTTTTGGAAACTTTCCAAAAAGGTTTCACCAATTTGCAGTCCCACCAACAGTGTAAGAGTGTCCCTATCTCTCGACATCCTCGCCAGCATTTGTTGTTTTGGGATTTTTTTGATAGAGGCCAGTCTCACTGGGGTTAGGTGTTATCTCATTGTGGTTTTGATTTGCATGTCTCTAATGATTAGAGATGATGAACATTTTTTTATATGTTTTTTGGCCATTATTCTGTCTTCTTTGGAAAAGTTTCTGTTCATCTCCTTTGCCCATTTATAAATGGGTTTTTTATTATTTTTTTCTTGTTAATTCTTTTGAGTTCTAGGTAGATTCTTGTGATCAGACCTTTGTCAGAGGTGTAAAGAGCAAATATTTTCTCCCATTCTGTGGGTAGTCTATTTGCTCTAGTGATAGTTCCTTTAGCTGTACAGAAGCTTTTTAATTTGATCAGGTCCCATTTGTTTATTTTTGTAGCTGCATTGATTGCTTAGAAGCTTTTTAATTTAATCAAGTCCCATTTATTTATTTTTGTTGTTATGATTGTCCGTGGGGTCTTCTTCATAAATTCTTTGTCTAGGCTGATATTTAGAAGAATTTTTTAAACATTTTCTTCTAGAATTCTTAGGGTTTTATGTCTTAGATTTAAGTCTGTTATTCATTTTGAATTAATTTTTGTGAGCAGAGAGAGAAATATGATTCTGTTTCAATCTTCTATATGTGGCTATGGAGTTTTCTCAGCACCATTTATTGAATAGGGATTCTTTTTCTCAGTGTATATTGTTCTCTTCTTTGTCAAAGATCAGATGGCAATATTATGATGGTTTTATATCTGTGTTCTCTGTTTTTGTTCCAATGGTCTATGTCTCTATTTTTGTGCCAATACCTTGATGTTTTGGTTACTATAGCCTTGTAGTATAGCTTAAAGTCTCATAACATGATGCCTCCAGATTTGTTCCTTTTGTTTAAGGTTACTTTGGCTATTTGGGCTCTTTTTTGGCTCCAAATGAAGGATAGAATTAGTTTTTCTAGATCTGCAAAAAATGACATTGCTATTTTTTTTTTTTTTTTTTTTTTGAGACAGAGTCTCACTCTGTTGCCCGGGCTGTAGAGTGCCGTGGCATCAGCCTAGCTCAGCAACCTCAAACTCCTGGGCTCAAGCAATCCTTCTGCCTCAGCCTCCCGAGTAGCTGGGACTACAGGCATGCGCCACCATGCCCGGCTAATTTTTTACATATATATTTTTAGTTGTCCAATTAATTTCTTTCTATTTATAGTAGAGACGGGGTCTCGCTCTTGCTCAGGCTGGTCTTGAACTCCTGACCTTGAGCTATCCACCCACCTTGGCCTCCCAGAGTGCTAGGATTACAGGCGTGAGCCACCACACCCGGCTGAATCTTTTTTTTTAGAAAGCGTCTCACTCTGTTGCCATGCTAAAGTGCAGTGGCATCATCATAGCTCACTATAACCTCAAACTCCTGGGCTTAAGTGATCCTCCTGCCTCAGCCTGCCTAGTAGCTGGGACTACCGGCATACACCACCACACCTGGCTGATTTTTCTATTTTTTTTTAATAGAGACGGAGTCTTGATCTCACTTAGGCTGGTCTCAGACTCCTGGCCTTAAGCGATTCTCCTGTTTTCGGCCTCCCAAAGTGCTAGGATTATAGGTATGAGCCACTATGCCCAGCCTGGCTTGAATCTTCAAATGGTTTCACTGTATTAATTAAGTAAATACCTATTGAGCATTTATAATTGCTGCAGAGGTTGTAAAGATTGTCACATCATTCTGTCTTCAATATTGCTGCAAGTTTATTTATTGAGCATTCTGTCACCTAATAGCACTTCTAGACTATGATATATTTGGAAACATGGGTTTTAGAGTTGGGTTTAGATCCTGCCTTTGGTATGTAATAGATAATATGACCGTAGCTAAAATAAGTTTCTCCAAAATGTTCAGGAATTGGCTCCGTGTTTGAGCATTGAGTTAAAATGTCATCCATTTTCTTCATGTTATTTTCTGCCAATAATTCTAGAGCCAAAATGGGACTAGACTCTTGTCATTTTTAAAAAGGAAAATAGGATTTCCGCTGAGCTCAAGTCAGTGTAACAGTTGAGCTCTACTCAGTAGTATAAAGCATTTATTTCAAAAAAATAAAAAAGACCACCTCCACCTGTATTTCAAATGTGTTGGGCTGGCCCTGGAGCCTAAAACTACTTTTATTTAGTCGGTGGAGAAGGTAAGACCCAGGTCATGACAGTATTTGTATCAGCCCCTACCACCCAGACTTTCTTTACCCAGAGTTGTCTCTAGGATATAGTCAACTCTCAAGGCAATATAATGCTTTGGGACAAGAGAGGTCCCTTCCAGGTAAGGTGGGAAGAGAAGGCTTCACAACAGTTGATTGGCTGATTTCATTTATTCAGTAAATCTTTACCAAGAGCCAAAGTGTGCAGATGATTGTGCTAGGAAACATTGGCAATACAGAGGAAATGCTGGGCATGGTCCCTGTCCTTAAATTAACATATAACCTACTTCAGAAAACATCAACAGGGCCATACCATATTAACTGGATCACTGATAAAGGCGGGCAATATATACAAAGAAGTTCTAGAGTGCCCAGTCAGACAGCAGACTTCAGAGACGGCACTGAGACCTAATGTCCAGAGAGACTTCTCAGAGGAGCTGGGCTTGAATAACAGGTGAGATTCAGCGAGGCTGAAAGGAAAAAAAGGAAGATCTGCCCAGGGGAACAAAACAACCAAGAGCATACTTTGGGTGTAAAAAGATCTCATTAAGGAATAGGAGTGGCTGAATAGTACTCCATGGTATACACATACCACATTTTGTTAATCCACTCATGTATTGATGGGCACTTGGGTTGTTTCCACATCTAGGGGATGGACATGCTTGAAGCTTTGACTCAGGCAGGGCAAAGGCAATATATGCAACCTAAACATTTGTACCTCCGTAATATGCTGAAATTTAAAAAAAAAAAAGGAATAGGAGTGGAAGGACATTTCTTGATGCTCCTCAAATCATTCTACATGGTTAACCACTGAATAGGTTACTGACCATTTCTGACTATACGTAAGATGAGCTTTCACATGTATCTTTACTAAGTTCAATAAAACCCTTTTCCCTCCCCTGGCTTGGCCCTGGATTTATTTTGACTTCCTTTCCACAATGGCCCAACCGGCTGGCTCCTCAAGATGGCTTTCTGACGGGTGGATTGTGTTCCATCACCCACCATCTGGGGTTACTAAATGAATAAGTATACGTCTAGCCATGTTATGTCAGGACTCCTAGAAAGGTCTGAGTGATTTAATTTCAATAAACATCATGTAAAGACGTGTTCCAGGCCTTCTGCCTGGGCTATGTTAACAGATATAAACCCCAAAAGTAGTTGTGACCACATCTGAGAACCAGCTTGGGGCCTCTGGTAAAAAGGGGGAATAAAACCTAATGCCCCTTCTAAATTTGTCTGGTATTTGCAGCCACTAGATTGCAGGAGCTGGTTTTGATTGTTTTCACTGGAAGCGCAATGAAAGGACATTAGACTGCTTAAAGGAAGGCAGTATTTTGATTTGGTACCTGAGACAGATCTTACTCTCAATGGAAAATCCTTCCATTATATACTGAGTACAGTCAACACTGTAGGACAAGAGATACTGTAATGGAAAAAGGGGAGCAGACCAATGGTCTCTCCTACCACATCCTGCCTGCAACCTCCCTTGGTAATCACCTGCATGGCTCCCTGCTCAGGTATTCCTCTGTGCCACACAGCCACAGACACTTTGGTCATTCATATTCAGTAATTCATTCAATAATTCATTTTTTTTGACAGCGTCTTTCTCTATCACCCAGGGTAGAGTGCAGTGGAATCATCATAGCTCACAGCAACCTCAAACCCCTGGGCTCAAGTGATCCTCCTGCCTCAGTCTCCCAAGTAGCTGAGCCACCACAAGCCACCATGCCCGGCTAATTTTTCTATATTTGTAGAGATGGAGTCTCACTCTTGCTCAGGCTGGTCTCAAACACCTGACCTCAAGCAAGCCTCCTGCCTCAGCCTCCCAAAGTGCAGGATTACAGGCATGAGCCACCAGGTCTGACCTATATAACAATTCTTTACCAAGCACCAGCTATGAATCAGGCACTGTATCAGGTACTGGGGAGCCAATAAAATGAAACAATCCTAGTCCCTGTCCACCTGAAGTTTACATTCCAGTGGAGGAGACAGGCATTTGAAAATTACACAAATAGGCCAGGCAGCTGTGACTCATAACTGTAACCCTAGCACTCTAGGAGGTCAAGGAGGGAGGATCGCTTGAGCTCAGGAGTTCAAGACCAACCTGAGCAAGAACAAGACTCCATCTCTACTAAAAATAGAAAAATTAGCCAAGCAGGAGGCTGAGGCAGGAGGATGGCTTGAGCCCAGGAGTTTGAGGTTTCAGTGAGCTGTGATGATACCACTGCACTCTAGTCAGGCAACAGAGTGAGACTCTGTCTCCAAAAAAAAAAAAAAAAAAAAAAAAAAATTACACAAACATATACTTATAACTTGTGATCAATGCCATGAAGGAAAAGACCAAAGTCCAGGTGATTATCATTATTCACAACAGTTACACTCTATAAAGTTGCCACAAACAGTAAATTAGCGAATCTTGAATCATTGTTCCTGGGGAAATACAGGGTTAAGTTCCTACAAGCCTCTGGTCATGACAATTTCATCAACCAACCAACACATAACCATATTTTTTGTGTGTTTCTGCTTAAAGACACTTTATTTAATATACATTGTTGATTTGCTAACATTGAATTCACAGCCAGCAGACTATAACACGCATGAACAAGTTTATCTAACATACATATTTTCTCCATAAGGCACATCACAGCCTTCTTGTGCTTGGGAACACTAGACAGCATTTCAGCACTATGCTTGAGGGTCATTTAAACAGCGAAATCACCAAGAAAAGGCACAAAAAATGCAAAAGACATGGGATTAAACAGACTGTGAAAAGGACTCTTGTTTAGAGTATGAGAACTGAAACAAGAGGCAGCATATAGCCTTGTTCAGCCTAAAAAGGGACATGTCTCTGACAACTCAAAATTTTCACTGCTCTGGCTTCATAATCTTAAACATCTAGCAAAGGTAATACTAGCTTATTTTATTGATAAATTTTTATAAATTCAGGAAGAATATACCCAAGTAGAATAAAAATGTGCAAATATTTAACAGTGATAAATCAGAAACAGCATAGCTGTTTTTATTAAAACAAAAATACTAGGCTGGGTGAGGTGGCTTGTGCCTTTAATCCCAGCGTTTTGGGAGGCTGAGGGGGGAGGATCACTTGAGGCCAGGAGTTCGAGACCAGCCTGGGCAACATAGTGAGACCCTGTCTCTACAAAAAATTTAAAAATCAGCCAGGCATGGTGGCACACACCCATAGTCACAGCTACTCAGGAGGCTGAAGCAGGAGGACCATTTGAGCCCAGAAGTTCAAGGTTAGAGTGAGCTAGGATTATGCCACTGCACTCCAGCTAGGGCAACAGAGTAAGACCCTGTCTCTAAAATATTTTTTATGTTTTTTAAAAAATACTAAACTATTCTCATTTGCCAGATTTACCTAAATTATATTAACTCAATTTTTTTAATATTTGAGTTAATTTCTATATGAATACTTTTCTTAGTACATTGAAAATATCCAATACAATATAATTTCTGGGAAACATAGGAACATTCTATTTATACAGGCACTTATGTCTATGCCAATCAGACAAAAGCTTCTTTGAGAGATGGTATAATCTAATTTGGTGATACTATCCAAAGGGAGGAAAATATCACACACTTAAACAATAAAAGGTAAAGTTCTTTCTGAATTACATGAAAACATAGACATACACAGATACGTAGCTTATAGCTTTGATTCTAAAATTTTAGCCATAAGACAAGTGTAAACACAGAATTACAAAACTCACTGATCCATACCAAAGAGCTGTTCTCTTCCTGGTGGGCATGGAATTCTTAATTGATCTGAGCTCAAATAGACAAATAAACTAACAAACCAAATACTGGCATCTCTCACCCAACAGAGACAAGATGTCTCTAAACCATTAATCCATTTACAGAGATCACTGAATGGTCAGATCATGAAACCAAAGCCAGCACCAGAAATCAAGCAAGAATTCAAAAAGAATCAAAACCAAATCCTTACAATGCTACCAATGGACAAGAATCCAGAATACAGGACCAGGAACTGGACCCACCATCGGGTCTCCAGATCATCAGTCAGAAGAGGATCACAAAGGGCTCTGAGAGACCTTGTTACCTGTGGATGTGGATCTGAAGGTGACGTCCAATCCCACTTGAGTCATGGCACAAAAACTATGAAGAACAAAATGCAACAGAAAATTAAGGAGATTGTTTTATTCAGGCTACAGGAGCTAGACAGATAGTCTAAATGAGGGAAGCATGCAGGGTATAAAGCTATAGGCAACGGCACAGGACTGTGGCAAACCAGAGAGAACAGATTCTGCCCCAGTGTGGCAGCCACTGCTCAGTATAAGTAAATGTTGCCAAGCAGGCAACTTGCCCAGTGTTATCTCATCCTACCATTTTCAACTTTCTGAATTTTTAAATGTGGGCAACCAAGTCAAAATGTTTTAAAATACTGTTCAGGTCGCATAGGGTATGAATGCTAAATTTAGCCTTCAGATTCCCATATGGCAACATCTACTCCCATCCTAAGAAGATCTTGCCCCTCGCAGCCTGCTTTCCACCCCACCCCAGTTGCCAATAGTGCTCAGAGCCCCTGTTCTGATGCTTTTGTCCCAACAAGGAATTAACCTGCAGTCCCACTGCACACTGAAAGCAAATCACCTGCCAATCACTTCTTGCCCAGAGAGCAACATTAGTACCTGCATTTATATGTTAAACCAGCTGCATTCAGAGATTAGACCCATCCGAGTCTATCACCCAGACAGAGCACAGTTCCGATACACATCTGAGTGGAGGTTTCATCAGCTTTCTGACAGGGACTGGAGTACAGGGAAACCTAGAGGCAGAGAATGCCACTGACCTTGCAAGGCTGAGAAACAAGACATTTTCTAACTGAAGGAAGGTGAGGTTCAGTTCTTTCCCTCTTCACCCTTCCTCTGGAGAAGTGGCAAGAGGCAGAGAGATAGAAATAGAGCCAAGCCTCATGATAACCTACCAGCCACAAGATAATCGGCCTCTAGCAAGTTCAGGCCCTGTGGTGCAACCTCTCTTGGGTCACTTACCCAAAATTTATCCAAGGTCCCCACATTTTGAATGGAGGACACTGAGACCCACAGTGACAACCTACCATGCCCTGGGTATTTCAGGCCTCAGCAGAATCAGGAACAATGTTTCAAGAAGCTTAGGTGGTGGCTTTGCTTACATAGGCAGCAAGGAAGAGAAATTTATTTTCATAACCAACTCCCACACTACAGAATTCAGAAAAGAGCCAAAGGACAAATTCACAGAGCATGCATACAGAGCACGCATGCTCAAAATACACACTCGCGCCCACAGACCACGCAGGCACTACTGCCCCCCTACCCTCACCCCTGCCCACACCTGCAAACTCAAACTAGCCTCAGCCAGTAAACCCTTCACCTTCCCCTCCCCATTCTCAACACACGCAAAATCCTTAGCATTGATATTTCAGGCGCAAAACTTATTTCTGTTTAACATTAATAGCACCAGAGGAACTCTTAACCGGGAATTACACCTCTTTCCAAAGGAGTTTAACACTGGACCCCAGCAAAGGCCCCAGGCTATTCTGTGAGCATGTGAAAAGCCTCAGGAGCTGCTTAGGGAGATTAGCAGAAATAATCTTTCCAGGCTAATGGCTTTTCTGGGCCCCAGGTCTGATCTCCAAGCCTGGAACAAAGCTCATCAGGCCTTCTGAGTCAGTGTGACTCAAAACTCAAGGAGGAAGCAGGTAAATTGCTAGAGTCTGGTTCCGTGTGCTCTTGGAGACCCGGAAAGGCAGAGCCCCCACTGTGGTCCTAGAGGCCTCAGGCATTTCCTGCATGCAAATGCACTGTGTGTGCCACATGGTGAGCCTAGTATAGAGGAAAAGTAGGTGACCCCCTACAGCGCAGTTTGAGAAATGGCTTAAGAGATTCCCTAACAACAACAACAACAAGATGAGGACAAATCCCAGCCCTCCCCTGCCCAAGCACCTGGAATCCACCATTACTCATTCCTCCTAAAGCTGGGAAAGCTCCCTGTTGAAATGTAAATATATCGTCCAATTAACACCCATTAACACATTAGCATGGATTCCTTTTCCAGATTTGGTGATTAAAATAGCCTAGAGAACTGAAAGTAGAGTCCTAAAGGGATGGTAAATAGGTTTAGGGAAAGGTCAGCAAGGCTGGGGGGTGGCGAAGAGTCCCCAGAGGCAATAAAAAGGATTCTCCTACAGATTACAAAGTGCTTGCACCTTACAATAACCCTGGTGAATTGTAGTCAGAGAAGGGTCTCCTGTCCCCCTCTTACAGCGCTTAAAGAGGTTAATTGCTAAGCTCAACAGTGCATTAGTTCATCATTTGAGTTGAGCTCTGCAAACTTGTCCTGTACATCTGCTCCACTCAGCAATATGCTCTTTATCCAAGATACAGAGATGGTCAAGACATTGTCTCCACTCTCAAAGAGCTCAGTCCACTGTAGGTGACAGTCAAGAGGTAGTGACATCAAGAGGCAAATACCATGATAAGGGGAATATTTAATAGTACGCACTGTGAGAACATTGAGAAGGGGCACCTGACTCAGATTGGGAGGTGGGGGTACAGCGAGATTGGGGAATTCTTTCTGTAAGAACTAACACTTGAACCCAGATATTCTCATGGCAAACCTCATACTTTTTTCATACCCCTGATGATAAACTTCATGATGCCTTGACACTTTGTTCTTCCCAGTCCACAGATAAGTTATAGCATGCTCCAAGATACCAGCACATGACTCCCAAGTTCTAAGTCAGATCCTTATAGCTTTGGCTATCAGATCATCCAGGCTTCCAGGCCCATCCTCATAGTTAGGGTCTCTATGGGCCAGTGGGAAATGAGGAGACATGAGAAGTCTGGGATATGGTTGAAATTCAGGTTCTGCCTCATTGAAAACCAATTATTTGTTAGTCATTGAGGTTACCTAATTAAAAATTGAGGATTAAGTGTTTACTGTGTGCCAGACACTGTGCTAAGCTTTTTGTAGACATTATCTCATTTCATCCTCCAATAGCCCAATGTAGTAGGTACTAGTCACACCTCCAATTTACAGATGAGGAGAGTGACTTGACAAAGACTAGGATGCTAGCCCAGGCCTGTGTACTACAGTCCACTACACTGCTGTCTCTGAATTGTTGTAAACACCCCTTCCCCTGCCTCACAGCTACTCATTCTATCCATTCACTCATCCAGTATTTATTGAACACCTACTACATTTAAGGTACTATACTCAAATACACTGCAGTTGAGATTCTAAGACGTGTAGGTCAAGGAATTTACCTTGCAAAAGTTTACAGAACATAAACTTGCAGATTTTTAGAATTGAGGGGTCACATTGCCCAACCCCTTCATCCTACATATGAAGAAATAGAAGACCAAACAAGTGAGTCACCTAAAGTCACATAGCTGGTTAGTGACTCAGCCAGGGTGGAGATGGGTCTCCCTAAGTTGCCGGTTCACAAACTTTGTGTATCAGAAGCCTCTTCTTTAAAATGCAGATACCAGAGCCCCACTTTACAGTACACATTCTGAATATATGGATGTGGTGCCCGGGAATCTGCCTATAAAGAAGGGCTGCATGTGGCCCTTAGACCATACAAGGAGAAAGTGTTTCCTGTGTTCTGCTGTACCATCTGTACCACTAAATGGACACAGCCAAACTCATTTTTACCCTGAGGTGAGACAGGATAGCCAGACTTGATCAAAAGCAGGCTGGTATTATGGACACAATTGATCTGGAGAGATAAGACCAATGCAAAGGGAAAAATCAGAAAGGAATACAAGACAGTGAAAAAAGAAATACAAAAATACCTAGCAAAGACAGTCAAGGCTGTGGCAGTCAGTGAAGGAGAAGCTCTCTGTGGGCTGAGGTGATCAGGCAAGCCTTTCTGGAGGAGGCGGGATTTAAATCCAGCATTGCAGGACAACAAGGACTGTGTGGTCAGGAAAGAATATGTTCAGAGAGGGGAAATACTTTGAGCAAAGACACAAAGTAAGGACACGACAGTTGTATTCAGGAGACAGAGAAGAGGCCTGCCCAATTCTGCCAGATTCAGGGGATAGAGTCGACCCCAGCTCTTACAGATCATACATGGCATGGGACAGGAGGATGAGAGAGACAATAAACAGCCAGAAAAAAAAATGGCCATTTGAGGCTGTGGATAGGTGCTATGAAGATAATAAACACAGTGATATGGTTGGGGCTGGGGGAGCTATTTAACTAGGGGAGTAAGAGACATCCTCTGAGGAGACGCCATTTTTGCCACAACTGGAATGATGGTGGATGTAGGAGCGCAGTGGAGAAAATGATGGGAAAGCTGGTGTTGAGACCATAACTGGGGACTCTCCACCCTAGCTTATCTGCTTTCATCTAAGCCCAGGTGAAACACATACAGGGCAGCATTGAGCCTGTTTTCTGATTTGTTCAGGATACAGTGGGGTCCAGAAAGGAGAAAAATGCATTTCTGGGTCACTGAGTAAGATTTGGTTGGGGGCCTAGCCCAATGCAGTGGCCCACAGCTGAAGGCCCACTTTGTCCCAACATTCAGGTCTCTCACTGAGCCCAGGTCTTCACAGACTCTTCCCCCTCCCGCCAGATACAAAGCAGTTCCCCAGCTGGTTCAGTCTCTGTCCACTCTGTGGGACCCTGAGGCCCTGTGGCCGAGGCCTGACCCCAAGAAACTGCCCAAGACCCATGGGCTCTGCCAGAAATGGCCCACATGCATGAGTAGGCAGTCACCTTTCTCGTTTTTTAAGGCCAAAGTCTGTTGCTCTAGAGCCGAGGCCTGAGGTCCATGCTGGGGAAATGGCCATCAAACTTGAGGAAATCTTCCTTTTAGTCCTCCCTCCTTACCTTCCCCCACAATCACTGAACTCCTGCTGCCATAGCCATGACTTGTGTCTACAACTGGGCTGTGGAAAAACTGGCAGCGTGGTGATTTGTCTTTGGGGCCCTGACATCCCCTTTTGGTGGCCATCTCTTCCCCGAGGGCACTCCCTCTCCCTGGCCAGATGTCCAAGCCCCTCGTGGTATCTCCTTTCACCCCACCTTCTTCTCTCAGGAAATAACATTAAAAGCCCATCAACATCAAGACTGAAGTATTGATAACTAGTGAGGCTTAAGCAGTATTTGCATTTTGACAGGGTGGAATTGTAGGCCGTGGCAAATACATAGGGAAGATTTTTTTTAATTAGGCACTTTACATGCATTCCTAAAATGATATTGGAAAGACAGTTGCCTATTCTGGCAATATGGGGTTAAACTCCAGATCCTTAAGGCAGAAGCTAAAAGAAAGACAATGCAGGAGCAAGAAAGAGCCAAAATACAGATTTGTCATAACTGTGGGATGAGTTTATTTGTTTTTAACCATAATAATGATTAATATTATGGCAACACCCTGCATTGCGGGTATAAAAACACAATCTTCTCCCAAAATATGACTCAGCCTCTGTACTCCCAGATATCACTGAAATTCCTTGGAAGGCAGCTGCAGGCCTCTGTGGAGGCTCCCATTCTTATTCCTTTCACAGTTGGACAAGACAAAGCAGACCCACAACCCTGCTGCTAGGTTAGATGCCCAGTCATAAGGGAAGGAGGACTGGTCCCACAAATCCCCACATAGTACAGCCAACTGTACATCCTGTTCAGACCAATAGTTCCCCCACCCCCAACTGCCGCCCAGGAAATGGGCTGCTTCTAGGCCAAACTCGCTGTTTAACAGCAATCCAAACACTTCATCTTAGACCTTCAAGTAGAAGGGCATGGGAAAGGTCAGATGGATAAGTGTTTGCCTTTATCCACAAAATTCTTATGCTTCCAGAACCCTGCCCCTGCCCTCTTCTTGCTTGAGTACTCTTTGTGATTATATCTTTTATATAAAGAAGTGAAAAAAATAATCCCTCTACTCGGACCCTATCCTTGGGTGTGGCTTTTCAGTTAACTAACTGATGCCTGGCAGGAGCAGAGGTAGGAGAGGCAGCGAGGCAAGGGCTAGGAAGATCTTAGAAGTCCAAGTATTCTAAGTCGTATCACTTTTGAGTTCTGGCTCCGAAGGTTTTCCCTACCTTTTACCATACTTATTGAAAAAGAAGCTAAGGCCCCAAAGAGGACAGGAACTTGCCCGAGGTCACACCAAAAGTATAGAGTAGAGCTTGGGAACATGGGCCAGGTCCTCAGCCTCCAGCCAAGTGCTCCATCCAAAAAGATGTGTGATTCTCCCCAGTGACTCAGGGAAAAAATGCAGAGAAACAGGGTTATCAGAGGAGAGAGCTGCAGTTCATGTGCTTTTATTAGGCCTCCTAAAATGAACAGGAAGGAGAGACACAAACAGGGCCCGAATAGATGTAAGAAATCTGTGAACTGTAGAACAGGAGTGGCAGCAAGATGACAGTCTCTTCTGTTTTCAAAGATGCTGCTCCAGCATTGGGCTGCTCCATCTGCCCAGATGTCCTTCACTATCCCGAAGGACGGAAGAGAAGGAAAGGAAGAAGTAGGGGAGAAAAAGAGAAGAAAGAAGCTGAGAAAAAGATTTGCAAGAAAAAAAAAAGAATGGCTGAATGAGTGTTTGAAAAAGAGCAACATGCCATCCCACAATGCTCTGGGGCCATAAGTTACAGTATAGGTTGGTTCCCTCTCTCCTCTCTCCCTCCCCCGCTCTTTTGCCTTGTCTCAGACACTCTCTGTCTCTCTAACTATCTTTATCTCTATCTCTGTCTCTCTGTCTCTGTCTCATTAGTCTGCCTTGAGCCCACCCCTCTTTCCTCCTCGGACACCTGGTGCAGGCTCTGGAGCCTCTGAGCTTCAATTGCTCTGAAGGAATTGCTGGGCCAATCCAGCCTATATGCTGTTTGACCTATATGTTTCACAGATGTTAGTTCCCTCCGCCATTCCCCACGGGACCTGAGCACCGATAGTTGGGCAGGAAAATGTCTATTCCAAATGGTCTCGTATTCAAAGAGGAAAATGTCACATTTCCTGTCCCTACTATCCACGACCAAGACAAAAAGGCCTCTTCTCAATGCCCCTTAGAGCAGGATTATGTAGATAGCCGGGCTAAGGCTATATCTATACCTGCTACCTGACTCCCACCCCCCATCCCTGCCTTTAATCCATAGCAGCGGGCTTCACTGGCCCCAGAGAAGAAGGAGGCCTGAGCCAACAAGAAAACTGTTGAAGCAAGGTGAGAACCACCCTCCAGAACTCAACTGAATTACTCCTCACTCACCCAGAGGTCATTTCTCTGGAACAATGAGAACAATGTACATATCTGGAACAATGCTTCGAATGAAGAAGTGAGAAGGAAGAAAAGGGGAGGGGCCTCCAGGAAGTCAAAATAAATGTCAGTATCCATACAGTAAAGTTTGCTGGCTTTACTCATAAAGGAATCTTTCCTAGAGCCAATTTCTTTACTTCAGACTAAATCCTTACAAGTGTGTTTATTGTTTCCATAGCCGCGACAAATGAGAAACAGCAAATTATGAGGAGGCAGAAATACTGATAACAGCAGGAGTGACAGTTGAATGTAGACATAGACAGTGAATCACAGTTCTAAGATTCTGTCCTCTTAATACTACATCAGGACTGCCTCCTATTGTCAAACATGGAGCAACTTGCCGAGTGATGAGAAAGCTGGCAATCTTGTGTGCCTAACTATCTGCTTTAGGGCATTGGCACTTGCCTGACCATTTCCTTGAGGATGATAAGTTATGATGGTGACAACTCACCTAAGGCTCCTTCCTGAAAAGAAAAACAAAAACAAAAACAAAATAATTTCCTTAAGCTGAGCTGAGGCAAACCCAGCCCTGTTTTCAGAAATGGCTGTGTGTGGCCATATGTGTATTGTCACTAACCAGCCTAGAGGTGGGTCTATAGCAGCAGATGTTTGGGATGGGATTCAGAGCACCAGGCTGTCTCGAGAGAAGGGGCTACCACAGACAAGGGTCTCTTCCCTGGGTTGGTCCTGCCAAGTCCTTCTGGATTCTTGACCAAGTCTTCGCCGGCATTTCCGGAAAGACAGGTGCCTTTGGGAGGCTGGGCCAAGAAGTTGCACCTCCTCCACGCTCCTCTGACCATGTTGCTTTTATTATCAGAATCCTATCCAGGGCCACCAGGCTCAGCTAGCGTTAAAAGTTCCTGAATATGCTCTTTGTAGTACAGCTAAGATAATAGGATTGCCACCTTTACTATCATTGGAGTGGGTTTGGGTGTGAGGCATGGCATGAGAGCTGAGAGTCACTACCCTGACCACTTGGACTGGGCTCTAAGGGAAGAAGCAGTGGGACAGAAGGAGCCTTAGCTGAGCTGTCACCATTATAACTCATCATCCTCAAGCAAATGGTCAGGCAAATACCAATGCCCTAAAGCAGATAGCCAGGCAAGATTGGCTAATAAGACTTGCCAGCTCTCCCACTGCTTAGCAAGTTGCTCCATGTTTGAAAACAGGAGTCAGTCCTACTGTATTCTTAGCTAAAGGGCACGTGGAGCTCCATGTTCGTTAGGTACAGGGATGCAGGGTCCCAGAAGGAAGGCAGGCCCAGCAGCAGCCACCTACCATCACAGCCAGAGAATTTCAGTAGCAGGCAGTAATCCTCCAAATCAGACAGGTAGTAATGTTGAGTCCGACCACAGCTGAACCTCAGCCATTGGCAGGGGAGGATGGAAGAGAAGCATTCAGCCCCCAGGAGAGGAACTTGTTAAGAGCTAGGAAGGGAACCAGGGCCCCAACCAAGTAGACCTTAGTCCAAGCAGAGAGCACATGCTCAGGGAGATGAAATGGGAACAGAAAAAGGCCACACAATGGGGAATAGAAAAAGGCTGTGACTTGAGGATGGCAAGGTACCTGGGTCTTTCTTATGGCTCACCCCAGACACCAGTGGGCTGAGGCAGCTGAGGTGTCTCATACCCCACTTAGAATTAGTTCAGGGGGAGAACTGGGAAAGACTGATGAAGGCAGGGGCTTGCAGTCCTCTTAAATAAAAGAACAATTCCACCTCCAGGGTCATCCTTTATGAGCCATGAATTCACCTTGGATTCCTTAGTCAGATTCTCTGAAGATCCTTGTACCCACTTTTTAAAAACAGCTTTATTGATATATACCTCACATACCACACAGTTCACCCATATAAAGTATACAGTTTGATGTTTTTTAGTATATGCAGAGGGTTGTGCAGTCATCACCACAATCACCTACTTTCTTAATTAAAATTTTTACTTTGAGATTTTATTTGATAGATTCACATGAACCTATAAGAAATAATACAGAGAGATCCCTTGCACACCTTCTCCACATTCCCCAAACGGTAACATCTTACAAAACTATACCATTATTACAATATCACAACCAGGATATTGATATGGATACAACCCACTCATCTGGATCAGAAGTCTCCAGCTTTACTTGTGTTTATTTGTATGTCTGTGTGTGTGTGTGCATGTGTGTTTCATTCTATGCTATTTTATCACCTCTGTAGGTTCCTGTATCCACCCCCACAGTCAAGATGCTGAACAGTTCCATCACCACAAGGATCCCTCATGTTGCCCTTTTATAAACACACCTGCTTCACTCCCCTTCCCTAATCCCTGGCAATCACGGATCTGTTCTCCATCTTTATAATTTTGTCATTTCAAGAATGTTATAGAAATGCAATCATACAGTATGGTATGATTGGCTTTTTTCACTCAGCATAATTCCCTCGAGAGTCATCCAAGTTGTTGCATGTTTCAATACTTTCTTCCTTTTTATCTTGCACCCACTTTTAATTTAGGGAAATCTGCCAGTGACTAATACACTGAAGGAGAGGAACTGGATGGGGCATTGCAGTGCAATGAAGGAACTGCAAAAGCAGGGGGCGCAGGCCTCAGCAGAGCTCTTTCAGCCTTAAAGACACACCTGGAGTCTTGAACTGCACTCAAGCACATGGCTCCCTCTTTTAACTGAAAAGTGCACAGCTTGGTTCTTGAGCAATCAGCTGCCAGTGGTTGTCACCACAGGACATCGGGCATGTGGAGGCTCCACCCATAACAGACCCCACTCTCTAGAGGAGAAGAATCAGAGGTAAGAAATCATTAATCCTAGCAAAGCCCAACCATGGAGTGCTTAACGTTCTAGAAACGGTACACAGACTGAGCAACAGTTGCCTTTGGGGGAAGAAAAACCATGGCAGAAGCCAAGGAGCCTCAGGAAAGCCAAAGCCTCTTGCTTGATTTTTAGAGTAGAGTTATCTTGAGGAGAATATACTTCAGCAGTCTTGGTGGTACTGATTTCCTATTTCTCTTCTTTCACTCATATTGAAACCTAAAGGTTTTTTTTTTTTTGAGACAGAGTCTCACTTTGTTGCCTGGGCTAGAGTGTCGTGGCATCAGCCTAGCTCACAGCAACCTCAAACTCCTGGGCTCAAGCAATCTTCCTGTCTCAGCCTCCTGAGTAGCTGGGACTACAGGCATGCACCACCATGCCCGGCTAATTTTTTTCCATATATTTTTAGTTGTCCAGTTAATTTCTTTCTATTTATAGTAGAGACGAGGTCTCACTCTTGCTCAGGCTAGTTTTGAACTCCTGACCTTGAGCAATCCACCCACCTCGGCCTCCCAGAGTGCTAGGATTACAGGTGTGAGCCACCGCGCCCAGCCTGAAACCTAAAGATTTTATGCTTCTTCCATTTCTGTTGATCCCACGATCATCAGAATGAGGTACCTGTTATGAAGTCTGTGATTTACTTTAAAATATTAGGTCATTAAATATGAAATGTTTTGAATCAAAAGTTTAGTATATCTCAAACAAGAAGCAGTACAATTAACCAAAGTACGTTCCTAAACTATCAACACAGTTTTGCCATCTTAACTAGGTAGCTTGTTTATGCCATCAGCAAAGAAGAAGCAAAGCAGCCTGGAGAGCAAATAGCGATGAAATGTGAAAGGCATTTTCCACAGCTTGTTGAGAATGGAATATTTTTCCTTGCAAGAAGTGGGCCAAAGCCTGGAACAAATGGTAGTCAGTTGGTGCAAGGTCTGGTGAATACGGTGGATTACAGAGTTGCCAAGTCCAGCTGCTGTAGTTTGAGCAGCGTTGTTTGCATGACATGTGGCCATGCAAGAGGATTGGCCTGTCTCTATTGACCATTCTCGGCTGCTTAATCACAAGCATCCTCATCATTTCATCCAATTGGCTGCAGTGGACATCTACTGCGATTGATTGACCAGGTTTCATGAAGCTGTGGTGGATAATACCAGCTCTGGACCACCAAACAGACATCATTAGCTTTTTTTGTTTTTTGATGAATATTCGGTTTTGGACTGTGTTTCGGCACTTTATCTTAATCCGACCATTGTGCCAAATGCTTGCAATTGTCAAAAAGAATCCATCTTTCATCACACATAACAGTACGGTGTAGAAATGGTTCACCTTTATGTCGTGACAGCAAAGAAAGGCAAGCTTCGGGACGATTTCTCCTCTGATGTTCATTAATTCATGCAGAACTCATCTATCCAGCTTCTTTACCTTGCCTGTTTGTTTCCAATGGTCCAATACTGTCGGAATAGTAGCATCAAACCTTGCTGCTAATTCACATGTAGGTTGAGATGGATTCACTTCCACTATAGCTTTCAGCTCATCATTATCCACCTTGGTCTCAGGTCATTCACATGGCTCATTTTCACTATAAAAATCACCAGAATGGAACTTCTCAAACCATCAATGTACTGTGTGTTCATTAGCCACATCCTTTCCAAACATTTCGTGGATATTTCAAGCTGTCTGCACTGCATTGGTTCCACCATGGAACTCATATTCAAAAATAACACAAAATTTTTACTTATCCATGGTTTCACAAAAATTGATCTAAAAATTTTGAAAGATAATCACAAGCTAAAACATGTGTTTGAAAGACTGAGGATGTACCTTCACAATAAATATAAAACAAAAAGTGTCAAAGTGAAATGTCAGAGATGTAAACTGTCAAACCTAAGGAAATTGGACATTCCATATTTAATAACCTATACTAAAGAGAGTGTGATATTCCACCGTTAGTTTAAATATACACCCTATAAGTAGTAGTCAGTTGCCTTAATCAAGACCTCTCACTCAAAAACCATACTCCGGAGATGGCTACTACACATCCTTTAGCTATGATCATTTCCTGTCAACACCAGAGGCTATGATAATTAGCACAATAAACATTAGAAATATGTTTTCACTGGTGAGAACGGAGACTTATTAAATTATACAGTGGTTCTTAAAATGTTTTCTTATTGTTGATATTAATGGTATTCAAAATATGTGGACAGACTAGAATATTTTAGCTTGAACGGTGTATAAAAATCTAGTTGTGGGCTGGGTACAGCAGCTCACGCCTGTAATCCTAGCACTGTTGGAGGATGAGAAGGGAGAATCACTTGAGGCCAGGAGTCGGAGACCTACCTGAGTGACATAGTGAGGCCCTCATCTCTACAAAAAAAAAATGCTTTAAATTAGCCAGGCATGGTGATGCGCACCTGTAGTCCCTACTACTTGGGAGGCTGAGGCGGGATGCTCGCTTGAGCCCGAGAGTTTGAGGCTGCAGTGAGCTACGATCATGCCACTACACTCCAGCCTGGGGGACAGAGTGAGACCCTGTCTCTGGAAAAAAAAATTAGTAGCTCCCAACTCCTACTTCTACCTTTAGGATGGCACTCTCAACCTGATCCCTAAAGGGCTCTGGGTCCTGCTGTTGTTTCCAGATAACTCTTGGTCTCCTGACCTCAATAAATGGTTAATTGAATCTGTGGCTGGAATAGTATCACATGTGCCTCAGGTGAACCTTTCATGCAAAAAGAACCAAACAAACAGAAAAACAAACAAACAAAAAAACCCGGAGATCTGAAACATCATTGAGTATCTAGAACAGGTTTTATGACTGCTTTGTGCCTGCCTGCTAATAAATATTTGTATGTGTGGGAGAGTTTGGTCTGACACTTGCTTTTATTCCAAACTGGCAGAAAGGCTGTGGGGAAGCAGCTAATTCCCTCACCTTCCTCTAATTGTTGGTGACTACTGAGACCTACCTATCTAACGTTACAGTTGTATGTAACCAAATTGGTTTAGGTCAGTTTACCACAGGACCCTAAGACTGCAAAGAAGGAGATGTAATGGTAGAATCTCCATAAAGCTCTGAAAAATCCCAAGAGCCACAAAATTTCTGAAGTGAAGATACTTGACTCAGTAGCAAACAGCAGTCTTTGTCATGTGAGCAACCAAGACATCTGTATGTCAGATGAGGAGACCTGCAACTTGTGGTTCTTGGTCTTCATTGGGAAGGACTTTTGGAGTATTGATAAGATTTTGTAGTCTTAGCCAACCCACACATCTTTAAAAATCTAAAATTTTTGAACAGTGATTTTCTTTATCATTATCTTTTACTTTTATTTTTATTTCAAAATATTAAGGGGATACAAGGATCTTTGTCACATGAATGAATTGTATAATACTGAAGTCAAGGCTTTTAGTGTTTCCATCACCAGAATAATGTACTTTGTACCTGATGGGTAAGTTTCTATCCCTCACCCCCTCTTAATTTCTAATGTCCTTTATACCAGTTTATGACCGTGTGCATCCATCATTTAACTCCCACATATTAGTGAGAGCATGTGGTGTTTGTTTTTCCATTCCTGTGATACTTTACTTAGAATAAGCCCCTTCAGTTCCGTCCAAGTTGCTACAAATGGCATTATTTCATTCCTTTTTATGGCTAAGTAGTACTCCATAATATATACATACACCACATTTTCTTTATCCACTCATCAGCCCTTAGGTTGATTCCATATCTTTGCAACTGTGAGTTGTGCTGTGATAAACATTTGGGTGTAGGTATCTTTTTCATAAAATGACTTCTTCCCTTTGGGTAGATACCTAGTACTGGGATTGCTGGATCGAACAGTAAGTCTACTTTTAGTTCTTTGAGGACTCTCCATACTGTTTTCCACAGAGGTTGTACTAATTTACAGTCTCAGCAACAGTGTATAAGCAAGTGTTCTTTTTTCACTGCATCCACACCAACACTTATTGTTTTTTGATTTTTTAATAATTGCCATTCTGATAGGGGTAAGGTGGTATCTCATTGTGGTTTTAATTTGCATTTGCCTGATGATTAGTGATACTGAGCAGTTTTCCATAAGTTTGTTGGCCATTTGTCTATCTTCTTTTGAAAAAACTCTGGCCAGGCGTGGTGGCTCACACCTGTTATCCTAGCACTCTGGGAGGCTGAGGCGGGAGGATCACTAGAGATCAGGAGTTCGAAACCAGCCTGAGCAAGAGCAAGACCCCAGTCTCTACTAAAAATAGAAAGAAACTCATTGGCCAACTAAAAATATATAGAAAAAATTAGCCAGGCATGGTGGTTCAGGCCTGTAGTCCCAGCTACTCGGGAGGCTGAGGCAGGAGGATTGCTTGAGCCCAGGAGTTTGAGGTTGCTGTGAGCTAGGCTGACGCCTCGGCACTGCAGCCTGGGCAGCAGAATGAGACTCTGTCTCAAAAAGAAAAAAAAAAAAAAGAAAAAACTCTCTTCATGTCTTTTGCCTACTTTTTATTAGGGTCATTTAGCTTTTCTCTTGGTGATTTGTTTGAGTCCTTTGTAGATTCTGGATATTAGTCCTTTGTCAGATGTATGGCTTGTGAATATTTTCTCCCATTTTGTAGGTTGTCTATTTACTCTGTTGACACAGTAGAAAAAAACACACTGGGGAAAAGACTCCCTACTCAATAAATGGTGTTGGGAAAATTGGATAGCCATGTATAGAAGAATGAAACAGGATCCCTATCTCTATTTCGCCATATACAAAAATTAACTCAAGATGGATTAAAGACTTAAATGTGAGACCTGAAACCATAAAAATTCTAGAAGAAAACATAGGAAAAATTCTTCTAGACATTGGCCTAGTCAAAGAATTTGACTAAGACCTCAAAGGCAAATACAGCAACAACAAAAATAAATAAATGGAACTTAATTAAATTAAGCAGTTTCTGTATAGCAAGGGAACCAATCAACTGAACGACGACTGATAGGGAAAAATCTCTCTGTATATTTAAGTGCCAGGCATGTTACATACATTATCTCTTTGAATTATCAAAAAAAAATGTCTTCAAGGAAAGGGAAGCTCAGAGAAGTTACCTGACTCATCTGGGGTTCCATGCCCTATAAGTAACACAACTGAGGTTCAAACCCTATGTCTTAGTCTGTTCATGCTGCTATAACAAAATACCATAAACTGAGTAATTTATAAATAATAGAAATTTATTTCTCCCAGTTCTTGAGGCTGGGAATTCCAAGATCAAGATACCAGCATGTCCAGTGTCTGGTGAGGGCCTGGCCTCTGCTTCCAAGATGGCACCTTGAATGCTGTGTCTTCACATGGCAGAAAGCAAGAGGGGCCTAGGGTGCTCCCTCACACCTCTTTTATGAGGTTGCTAATCCCATTCATGTGGGCTCCATCTTCATGACTTAATCACCTCCTAAAGGCTTCACCTCTTAATACATCACATTGGTGAAAAAGTTTCAACATATAAATTTTAGGGAACACACTCAGACCCCCCTTTGCCTGACTCTTTTTGCTCCATACCACACTGCTTCTCATCCTTTGAAAAGATGTGTGGGGAGAGAAGGTGAAAAGCCAGGCAGGGACGGAGCATGCATTCACAAAACAAGTCCTCTATTGCTGCAAAGTCAGGCTAACCCACTCTCTCCACCCCTCAACAATTTCACTACCACGAGCAACTACGGGAATGAAAAAGAATCAAGAGACCCAGTGATGTCAAACCACAGAGTCCCCGGCATACATAACGTTGTGTGTTACTAACTCACCGTGAGATCTTCAGACTACATATGTAGCTCATATAGCTCACATATCATATACAATACCGCCCCCCCAAAAACAACAGGGATACTTTCCGAGACCTCCAGTGGATGTTTGAAACCTTGGATAGTACTGAACCTGACTGTTGTCAATCAGAACACATTTCTGTTGCCTTCCACCCACAAATTTAATGCCTTTTCCTTCTTAACTAAGTACTTATCACACACTGTGGCCATAACTTTTGCAGTTTGAGGTGCAGTAGTAAAACTAGCAGAAATCTGTTTTTCTTTCTTCACAATTTCACAGGTAGAAGATTCATTCTTACGGCAGATCTGTGCAAGCTCAACATATGATTTTTTTTTTCCTTTCCTTAAGTTGAGAACGTTTCACCTTTTCACTTAAAGGAAGCATTTTATGGTTTCTCTTTGGCATATCCAAACTGCCAGCATCACTAGTCTTGTATTTTGGGGCCATCAATTAAGTTACTTGAACACAAGCACTGTGATACTATGACAGTCGGTCTGATAACCAAGAAGGCTACTAAGTGAGTAACAGGCACGAAGCATAGACGGCGTGGATACTTTGGACAAAGGGAGGATTCACATTCAGGGTGGGACAGAGCAGGACAGCACAAGATTTCATCACACCATTCAGAAGGGCACACCATTTAAAACCCACAAATTGTTTATTTCTGGAATTTTTAATTTAATATTTCAGACTACGGTTGACCGTGGGTAACTGAAACCACAGAAAGCAAAACTGTGGATGGGGGGGTGGAATACTGTATTTCACAGATTACATTTTAGTCTCACAATCACCTAAGAGGTAGCTTCAATAATTGTTTCAATTTTACAGCTAAAGAGACAAAATTGTATAGGATTAAATGACTTGCCCAAGGTCACACAGCCAGTAAATGATAGAGCCAAAAGTCAAACCCAGATCTGTCTGATTTCACACCCAGTACTTATCAACCCTTTACCTGATATTTCATACCTTTTACAAGTTCACTCTTGGACTCCAAGAGAGCCCGAGATCCACCACTTATGGTGTGTATCTAATTCCAAGACTGTCAGCCCCCTGGATGGCCAAGCCCCAAACCCTTTTTGGAAGGCAAGTCCTCCCACCCCATGCAAGCAGCCAGCTGGCCCCAGTTATAGTTTAGGAGGCTGAACATTTCCTGCTGGGATTTTCTCTCTCTCTCTCTCTACTTTCTTCCAGGTTGAGGTCAGTAGGTTAAGCACCCTCTGCTTTGGAACCCTTCAAAGCATTTGAAAAGACAAAGTTTTTTTATATCTGCAAAAGTGGAGACCCCTGTCCTGTCACATTAAGAGAAATCATGAGTATTGGTCCCACTCTCGAACCATGTGGGTCTTGCTTGGCTCCCCCAACTCTCCGCTCTTCCCTCCTCCCTCCCCCAACCAGCCCCTCAATCCACACTTGGTTCAGGAGAAAGTCACAATTTTACAAATAGCTTCATGGTCATTGATTTGAATTACACAACCCCTTGGGTAAACTATGAGATTACAAAATTTAGCTTTAAAAGCAGTTGTTTTATGGTCAGCCAAGTCATGATACTGTCATCTCATCTCACACCAGAGTGATCTCATCCTCCACTGTGGGCCTGAGATGCTAATCAAGAAAGGCCTGGGCTTGAGGAGGTCCAGACAGTCAAGAGTCAGTGAAGCCAACGCCCCGAAAGGACAGTTTCATACTCCCTTCCTAGGGTGGTGGGGAGAAGGATAGGGGAACTGAGGAAGCTTATGCCTCTGGACTCTGCTGCAGAGATTTTGAGTAGTAGTATAGCTATGCAAGCTTGTCTAGGTAGCAATGTGATGACCTGTCCAGCTCCATGCCCTATCTAGGACCACCTAACTCCCCCTGATAGGTTTGCTCCCCTCCCCCATCTCTACCAAACCCAGATTCTAGGATTCATCCTGTGCTGAATGAGAGAGAAATATAAGATATCTCTATCCAAACTGGAGAACATTATCTTAAGTGAAATAAGCCAAGCACAGAAAGACACATCTCACATGTTCTCACTCATATGTCAGAGCTAAATATTAAAACAATTGATCTCATGGAGACAGAGAATAGAATGGTGGTTACCAGAGTCTGGGAAGGGTAGCGGGGAGGAAGGGATAAAGTGGGGATGATTAATGGGTGCAAAAATATAGTTAGATAGTGACATAGAATGAACAATATTTGATAGCACAACAAAGTGACTATAATCAACAATAAGTTAAGGTATACTTTAAAATAACCAAAAGAGTGGAATTGGCACGTTCCTAAAACAAAGAAAGGACAAATGCTTGAGGTGATGGATACCACAATTACCCTGATTTGATTCATACACATTTTATGCCTCTATCAAAACATCACACTTACTATATATATATATATATATATACATACACAACTATTATGTATTCATAATAATTAAAAATAAAAATTAATTAATTTTTTCAAAAGATATCTCCATCCATACCTTACCAGCTGGGGCTCAAGTAAGTGGTGTCTGGCTCTGCTCTGAACTCAAAATTCCAATTCCAGTAACTGGGCTCTTGTCTCTTCCCTTATGTATGGGTACCTGCCTTGTACCCAATTCCTGTGATTGGGCTCCTGTCATATTCCCTCAATATCGGCCCTGTAGTTCCCTAGGTACCCAAGTTCTTCCAGCACGGAGAGGGGGAAAAGGGGCTTTCTTATCAATCCCTCCAATACTTAACCTAGGTCCCTTCTGACAATTGGGGTCCTTTGAGGCCAGGTGCGGTGGCTCACACCTGTAATCCTAGCACTCTGGGAGGCTGAAGCAGGTGGATTGCTCAAGGTCAGGAGTTCGAAACCAGCCTGAGCAAGAGCAAGACGCCGTCTCTACTAAAAAAAAAAAAAAATAGAAAGAAATTAATTGGCCAACTAAAAATAAACAGAAATAATTAGCCGGGCATGGTGGCACATGCCTCTGTAGTCCCAGCTACTCGGGAGGCTGAGGCAGGAGGATTGCTTGAGCCCAGGAGTTTGAGGTTGCTGTGAGCTGGGCTGACGCCAAGGCACTCACTCTAGCGTGGGCAACACAGTGAGACTCTTGTCTCAAAAAAAAAAAATTGGGGTCCTTTGGATAAGGTTCCTTTGAATAACATCAATTTTAGATGTTGTCAGTTTCTCTGGTAGAAAAGATGAAAAAATCAGCACTCATCCATTTCTGCCTCTCTTTTTCCCTCCCATCATTTCCTTATTTCTGTTAGTCATATTAATATTTGTATTTTGTCCAAGTTTCTAACATACTGGTAACATTTCCCTGCCACCTGCAGCTGGTCTTTCTTGATACCAGCTCCCTACCTAGCCCCTTATGTCCAGCCTACTGCCAGACTTTCTAGATGCTGCTGGCTCTGGCCCCCTGCAGAGACACCTGTCTCTTGCCTGCTGCCAGGCCTCCTTGGTTTTGACTGCCAGCCTCAAAGCTACCTGTCCCTGGGCTTGTTGCTGAAACCTCCCCTTGACACCAACTCTGCTCCCCTTGGGTGTCCCTCTCACTTTACATTCTGCTCTAAGGCGGTTCTGGCACCACTGTGCCCAGCTGCCAAGGGGCACAATAACACCCTCAGCCAATCCTGCTCCCAACATTTTTAAATAATATGGGGAAAAATTCATTTTCTTCTCAGTTTTAACCATGACAAAATTAGAATTGTTTGGAGTGTACTTTTTACCAATAAATTAAAGAAAGCCAGGGGAAATAACATGTACCCAAAAGACTAGAAATCTAATGGCTTACAGAACAAACATACATCCGATCACAGATTAGATGGAATGACAATGTATGAGGCCATTGACATATTTTCTTTCTTCCACTCTTTCCCCCAAATCCCTTTGTGAGAGTTGTTTTGTTTTGTCCCAGGGATTTCCTACTCCCTGCAGGAGAGGAGTTCAGCCCTGTCATAACCTCCCATAAAAAAATTAAAAAAGACAGTGGACTGATTAAATAGCCAATAATTCATGTCCAAAGGGAGAAAGACCTCATTTCAGCCTCCCACGCCTCCTGCCAGCATGCCACCATCCTCACAGCTCCCCAACCTTTCCTCATGCCCTCCTCCCAGCCAGCTCGAAAGCCACTCCTCCTTCGCTCCATTTATCTGAACCATACTCATTCTTCAAAACTCCAGTATCACTCCAGGAAGGACATCAATCTCCTGCTTCTCAAACTCCTGCAGCACTTAAAATCTACGCCACACAATTTAGCACTTAACTCAGTCAACTCTTAGCCCCTGTTGCTTCAGATACGAATCCTTCTTGACCTCCCTGGGGGGAACTTAGCAAAAGTCTGAGCCTATAGTTGGGGCTCAGCAAGGACATACTGAAGATACTTGTTCTAGAAACAATATTAGGGGTTTCCATTCTTTTGGCATAACTGGTTAGAAAATGCAGTGTTCGAACACAGCCATAAAAAAAGAAAAAGAAAAAAAACCTCTAGCATCTTGGGGAGCAGCTACCAAGGACACCACAGGTATTCCTAGGTCACTGAACCACAGAGTGTTAGAGCGGAAAGGAATCTTAATCATCTACTCCCAAACTTTTAAACTGGGATATGCATACCCTTGGGGGTCCATGGCAATGTGCCAGGGGGTCCACAAAGCCACAGGATAAACATGGCATGCCTTCCTAGAGTGTCAATTTTACTTGAGTTTAAGAAATTTAAAACATTTCTATATTAAAACAAATACAGCTATATCATGGAGGAGAATGCAAACTTTGCACAGATTTTTAGGATAAAACATGAAACCTCAAAGACACTCGGAGCTTGTGGTAGGCTGTTTTGGGCTACCCTATCCTCCCCTTTCCCCTACCCATGCTGGGGGATTTCTCCTCTGTCATTAGGGTTACTTCAGTGAAAAAATAAAAGAAAAGTTTGAGGCAGACTGATCTAGTCCAACCCCTTTTGTCACAGTTAGGAAAACTGAGGCCCACAGATGAGAAGTAATTTAGCCAAAGCCCTATACAGCGGGTTCAGCGAGAGCTAGGACCTCAACCCACCTCCACTGGAACGTACATTGCTTCTCAGCGACTCGCTCAGGTGACTGCTGACTACTAACTACACTTCCTTGCTAACTCTGCTTCCCACCTTGTACCTTTCAGGATTCTTTTTCTTTGCCAAGGGTTATACAGCCTGTCCTTAGGGAAACCTGTGGCACCAGCAGCTCTGAGAGCTGCCCAGACCCTGCCAGGCCCTTTCTACAGCTTCAAAATGCAATGAATCATGATTCATTTCCCAAAAGTCAGCGTGTAACTGATGAGATTCAAACCCCTCCCAGAAACAGGATGAAGTCCGGGTAACTTTAGGGACAGAGAGGCAAAGCAGGGTGGAGGTCCTGCTGATGAGCTGCCACATCCAGGAAGCAAAGAGCTGGTTTCAAGACCCTGCTTTTTCCCACTCCTTTGTGTAAGGAGATGCTATAGGGCTGCCTCAGCAAGGCTCCAACGAAACTGGGGCCTCAGAGGTGCCCCCCACCTGGCTTCCCTGCCTCCCTCAGGCTGTGAGACTAAATAATTGCCTCAGGTAAAAACAAGAAGTGACTTTGAATTCAAAAGAACCCAGCTTCACTGTCATGTATATTCTTCATGCAAATTAGCGGGGGCTGCCTGTAGACTCACATACTGGCCTAGACTTATTCACATCTTAAACCCACAACTCTTGCTGTTACACAGACATATGCAAATTATTCTGCACACTGCAACAAATACAAACATAAACACACATTTGTGTTGGAGAAACCAATACAATCATAGCCTCCACCCACACTTCTCCTCCCCCATCAGCCAGCCCCAGATATACACAGTCACCATTGATACCCACATTCACAATCACATACCTCAGGTTGAGAAGTGATCCAGGTTTTCAGGGTTAGAGCCACATTCCACGGTGTCCCATTCCTCTGAGAGAACTAACAGATCATTTCACAAAGATGTCATCACCTGCCAACTAACGTCAAGTTACAGCCAGAATAAATGGTCCATTACCCACCCCCATTACAGGTAGGCCCACAGGAGAATGACAGCAGAGACAAAGGAGACTTGTGGCTCAGTGTCACTGCAGGAGACTGACCAGACAGGTAATATGGGGGGCTCATCCCAACCAAAGAGATCTGCTTTCCTCCTTGGGCCCTAGAATTGGGGGTGGGGAGATGGAAGGTAGTCTGACTTTTTGCAGAATTCTCAAACTCTCGATACAGATCACCTAGGACAAAAAAAGAGGAAAGGAAAAAACTGCTCTTTTAACGTGGATTTTTTTCTTGTCCAGAAGACAACTGGGTCATGTTATACTACTTTCTCTTTTGAATAAGGTCCTGATTCTTTTTGGAGACGTGTAGTGATCAACAGCATGGTATCTGGAGCCACACTCTGGGTCTGAATTTCAGCCGCACCACATACTAGATGTATGACCTTGAACAAGTTACTTAACCTCTCTAGCCCTCAGTTTCACAGTCTGTTAAAAATCGAGATATTAATAGCATCTTCCAGCTGGGCGCGGTGGCTCACGCTTGTAATCCTAGCACTCTGGGAGGCTGAGGCAGGAGGATTGCTTGAGTTCAGGAGTTAGAGATCAGCCTGAGCAAGAGCGAGACCCCATCTCTACTAAAAATAGAAAAAATTAGCCAGGTGTGGTGGTAAGCATCTGTGCTCCCAGCTACTCAGGAGGCTGAGGTAAGAGGAATCGCTTGAGCTCAGGAGTGTGAGGTTGCAGTGAGCTACGATGACGCCACTGCACTCTACCCAGGTTAACAGACGGAGACACTGTCTCAAAAAAAAAATGGAAATTGAACCCCCCTCCTCATTACCCCCCTTAAAAATTAATTTTAAAAAATAGCATCTTTCTCATGGTGGTATGACATGATTTAAATGTAAGGCACTTAGAAAAGTGCCCGGTACCTACAGTGCTCAAGAGATGGAATTACACAAATGAGCAGTTTCCTGTTTTTCCCAGTCCTCTACTCCCTCACCACCTGCTTTCAAACCCAGACCTGACAGTGTGGTCACCTCATTTCCAGGTCAGGCCTTCTAAAACCCAGAGGGAAGCTGGGCACAGTGGCTCACATCTGTAATCCCAGCACTTTGGGAGGTGGAGGCAGGAGGATCACTTGAGGTCAGGAGATTGAGACCAGCCTGGGCAACATAGTAAGACTCTGTCTCTACTAAAAAGAAAAAGAAAAAAATTAGCCGGGCATGGTGGCACATGCCTGTAGTCCCAGCAACTTGGGAGGCTGAGGTGGAAGGATCATTTGAGCCTAGGAAGTTGAGATTGCAGTGAGCTATGACCACACCACTGCACTACAGCCTGAGTGACAGAGCAAGACCCTGTCTCAAACAAATAAATAAATAAAAATTTAAAAAAATACAACTCAGAAAGAGCAAGACTGGTCCAAATTCACACAGAAAGATTAACAGGATCGGAATTCATTGCTTTGGGGTGACTTGGCCAACCAGTGGCCAATGTTTTTTATCTATTTCATTTTCTTCTTAGGAAAAAGAACTAGCACAGTTTGAGGAACCTTGAGAGGAAGTATGGCTGGGGCCAGGCGGGATGTAAATAACATTAAGAACAATGACAACTTAACATGTGCTAGGCACAGTTTTCAGTACATTCTGTGTATTATTTCATTTAGACCTCACAGCAACCCTATGAAGTGATGACTACCATCATCATCTGCATCGTACCAAGGAGAAAACTGAGGCCCTACCACCTAGAATGGTTTAAAGCTGGGATTATGGACCCAGGCAGACCGACGCCAGAGATGGAGTGCTCAACCACTATCCTGCTGTCCACATAAGCAAGGAAAGCAGAAGGAGAGAGAAGGCAGAAACAAAGGAGCAATAGAAGTTCTTTTCGAAGTAAATTGCTTGAAGCAGTCTAGCATTTTAGTTAAGCACTAATATAAGATCAAGGGTTAAGAAACTTGGGTTTAAGTCTTACCTCTGCTACTAGTTAGTTACTGAATCTCTTTGGGCCTCAGCTTCCTCATCTGTAAAATGGGAATAAAACTATTCAATAGTATTTCTTAGAGCTGTGATAAGGTTTATAAAAGAGAATGCATGTAAGCACCCAAGGCAGTGCTCACCACATCTACGTAAGCCCTCTCTAGGAGCAACTGATGTCATTGACTACGCCACCTGCAGGATTTCCCTAGCAACACAGCTCCCCCTGCCCCTTCTGGAAAATCAATCAGGAAGGAAAAAACATTTATAAATTATCCAGAAAATGAAGAACTAGGCAGAGTAACAGTTCTAGACACTGTTTCCCACCTCCCGCCAACATTGTATGTGTCGTGAGCAGTGGCGGGGCAAGCCTCAGCATGATCAGCATCACCTTCTTCCTCCAGGAACAGAACCCACCAGCTTACCCCTCAGGCTCCGGTCACTTACAGCCTGAGTCAAAACTCTCCTTTTTCTTAAGTTTTGTTTTTCCATATCCTTTTCGCATAAGTTGCTTTGTTTTTCACATCAGTCCTGTGAAGTACTGGGAAAGGAGGAAATAATCTCAGATGTACTGAGTGTCTTCTGTGTGGCAGGCACAATGCTGGGCACTGCACATCAGTGCCTCATTCCAGCCTCACAATACCACTTATCTTCACTTTATAAATGATGCCCCCGAATTCAGTGAGGGTTTGCTTTTTTTATGTAAATTTTCCCCTCATCCCTTATATCCAGCACAACCCCGGACTGAGGTTGTGTCCTGCTGAGGATTTTCTGTAAACTGAAACACAGTATTCTGAAATCTCACTATCCTTGACACTCCGATCTTTGCATAACCCCAAATCCCAAGAATTGAGAGTAATTTGCCCCCAGTGGATCTGAGATCGATTCTCTGCATTTATTAGCTATATGATTCTGTACTAGTCGGCCTCACCCTCTATTTCCTCACCTCTAAAATGGGGATAATGACACCTTCTACTCCACAAGGCTGTGGAAATTAACTCTCATGAAAGTGCTCTGTCAATTGGGATGCTTCACAGAAACATTTAAAACGGAATCATCAAACAACTTAATCTCAAAAGAACTTCAGATGGGCAATGGAATGCTCGTATCTCTGACCTTCAAACAAGGTGGACTCCAGATCTGCCAACCGTGGTTGGTGACTTTGGGAATGTTGGGGGACGAAGAATGCAGAAAATCATTGAAGTGACCTGCAGTGACCTGAAGTGACCGTTGAGGAAATGGTCTTTGCCATTATCAATGTGTAACTTATATCATCATAGAGATATCTAGATCCTTTATATCACATGCTTCTCAAAGCAGTTCCAGCTACATTATTTCATGCGGCACTCACCCCAAGAATTGGGCTTTGCCAATTAAAATTGTTCCACTTGCTTTGTGACTATTTTCCCCTTCCTGGAAGTGGCCCCTCTGAATTCGCAAAATCCTTCCCATCGTCCCTTCAAGGCCCATTCATTACAAAGGACACCTTAGTCCAAAACCAGGCCTGAAATCCCCAGATCAGTCTTCCCTCTGCTTTCTGAATCTACACAACACCATGCACCCTATATAGTGTCATACTCTAGTCATTTATGTAATTGTTTTAACCTCTGCCCCTCCTTCCCCACCTGCTCGCTAAATTCACAAACTCTTGGAAGCGAAGAAGGAAGAAGGGAAGAGTGATTTCTTTGTTGGTGTTCTATGTCAGTCACATTTTATAAAGCTTCTTATTATGGAAGTTTTTGTATATATTACATATAATTTTACATATATATAAAGTATAATAAACATCCATGTATCCATCACGCAGCTTCAACAATTAGCAAAGCAAGAACAATATGGCACCTCTGCCTTCACTCCTTCTGACTTCTTACTTTGGATTATTTAATCACCAATCCCAGGCAGCCTACCATTTCATCCACAAATACTCCAATGTGGACCCCACCTTTTGCATGTCTATGTCCCCTACAATTGAAAGATGACTGGCATCTCTGTTCCCTACTACCGGCAGCACATCAGATTATTTGATTGCACCTACTATGTCCTGCGCTTGGCTTTGGAGGTTTGGGTTTGGAGGTTGCGTCTGAGCTAAGGAAGCACACCAGCGCCAGGCTCCGACGTTCCAAACCGAGAACCGCTATGGTTCCAAGGAGTGAGCAAGAGGCGCACGTGGGAATCCAAGAGCAGGACCTCGAATTGCAATAACTGAATCAGCGGAATCTGTTTTCTCATCTCGTGGCGACCCTGGGTTCGAACTGGCCGCGAGATGCAGGGTCTCCAGCAGGAGGCGCTGCAATGGCGGGGGGGGGGGGTGCCGTTGGGGGAAGTGGCGCGGGGCGCCCTGTGTTCAGCTTCTCCTGAGGGAGCCTGGGAAGCTGGCCAGCGCCGGCTGCGGGAGAAAACTGCAAATAGCCACGCCGTTTAATAGGCGAGTGGGGCGCCGAGTGCCAGGGCCCAAGAGGGGCCCCGGGGTTCAGGTGCGGGGCAGAGGTGCGGGGGCGCAGGGCAGGCCGGCACCTGCTGCCCAGGTCTTCTCGACGCTGCCCGTTGCCCTGGCTGCCGCCGGGTCCCGTCCCAACTACCGCTCTTCCTGATGGAATATCTCAGAGCAGGGCACAGGACAGAGCGAGGAAACACCTGCTTCCAACAAGAAAAGAGGTGGGGGGAACCCCCGACCAGACTTCCAATGGCCTCTCACGGAGCTCGCTCTCCAGAGCCTTGTAAAAGCGCGCCCAGAAAGCCAGTGGAGATCATTTTTCAAAAAGATCGCTTTCTATTTCTTACTGCCCCCTCATTTCCCTAAGCTGGAACGTCCCCTAAAAAGAAGTCTTCTTTCCTCCGTGGGGTTTCCCGCTCCTCCCAGACCCCTTAAAGCCCCATCCTTAGTGTCTGCAGGGATCACCACCCCCAATCCCAAATTTTGCAACTGCATTTGCTTCCGGATTTTTCGCTTCCTCAGCCCCTTGACCTATACAGGTAGGGAGTGGGACTGGGGGGGGGGCAGCGGAACAAAGAAACTGGGGAGCCCCTGTCCGGGCCAGACGTCCCTTCCGCAGCCTCTGACTTGCGGAAGAATGAGAGGCGATCAGGAGCGCGTGGACACCCCCCTCCCCGCCCTCGGTCTCAGGACACTCTCCGAAGGCCAGCAGCCCGAGGACGCGAGGACGCGTAGGAGGTGGGGACGGCCCCCGCGCAGCAGACAGACAGAGCCCCACGGAACAGGCCCGAGGCCGTGGGCGCCAACGGCCTCCACGCACTGGGCTCCGTTATTTCATCAGCAGTTTCAGAAAAACCTGCCAAAAGCAGTTATGCCTCACTGCAATGTGTAGCTTTTTCCTGCCATTTTTTTTCATAATAAAAGAGGGAGTGAAGTTCGCTCGCTCTCTCCCCCTCCACCCCCCCTCTCCCAAAAAGAGCCAAATGGATGCGAGAAGGAAAAAAAAAAGAACCCACACACCAATCTCCGAGGGGATGCCAGTGAGGTGTGGCTTGTATTTAAATATCCAATATGTCAATGTAAGGGGAGTGGGTATGTATATAAAGTGTCGTTTGCATCCGACAGCTCGACGGAGCCAGCTATGAGAGGCCGGGGGAGATGGACGCGGAGGGGACGCGGCGCTCGGACTGAGAGCGAGGTCGGGAGCGCGCTGCCCCGCGCTCCCCGCCGCTGAGAAGTTCCTTGGACGCGAACGGACCTCGCCTGCAGCTCGGCAGAGCGCGGAGCGAGCGAGCGCCGCCCGATCGCCGGCGCCCGCCGCGGGGAGAGCAGTTCGCGCCCCGCGGCCCCGCAGCGCCCGTCCCGCCATCGCCCCGCCATGGCGGAGGTGGGGGGCGTCTTCGCCTCCCTGGACTGGGACCTGCACGGCTTCTCCTCGTCTCTGGGGAACGTGCCCCTAGCCGACTCCCCGGGTTTCCTAAATGAGCGCCTGGGCCAGATCGAGGGCAAGCTGCAGCGCGGCTCGCCCACAGACTTCGCCCACCTCAAGGGGATCCTGCGGCGCCGCCAGCTCTACTGCCGCACCGGCTTCCACCTGGAGATCTTCCCCAACGGCACGGTGCACGGCACCCGCCACGACCACAGCCGCTTCGGTGAGGACGCGGCCGGGAGGGGCGGGGGGCGGGCAGACGGCCCGCTGGGGAGCCCACGGCTTGGGGCTCGAGCGTGGGGCCCGCGGCCCGCCCCCGGCTTGGTGCCGTCCGGGCCCGTCGAGGCGGGACATGATGGCGCGGACCTGAGCCGCCCGGCGTCAGGGCGTCCGGCACCCTTGGCCGCTCTCGGGAGGGGCGGGGGCGTCTCGCGCTGTGGCCTCTCCTTTCCGCACTCCACCCTCCCTCCCCCGGGAGCGAGGGTCTAGTCCCGAGAGCCGGACACCGGGCCTCGGACGAAAGCAGGTGGAGCTGGAAGAGGGCGGGGAGCTCTCACCTCCGAAGCCGGGGACCACGGCCGCAGTGCGGGCCGAGCCACTAGAGCAGCAGAGCTGTCGCGGCCGGTTGCCTGGAGCAGGAGCCTGCAAGGGCCACGGGCGTGCTGGGCGGGCTCGGGCCAGCGGGGACCGACCGCTGTGGCACCTGCCTACCTTGGGGTCGCACGAGCTGGGTATCGGAGAATCTGGGAAGACCTCGCGGTGTCCACCGTGTAAGGGCACAAGTCCTAGGGCAGCTTTTGCTTGGAACTGCCTCTGGACTCCTTGCCTCAGTGAGGAAACCGTCCTGGGCCCACTCCCAGCCTCAGAAGCAGGTGCCTCCTGAGCCTGAGACAGGAAACGTCCAATCTCCATCCAGGATTGCCTCTGCCTGCCCACCACTATGCAGATTGCTAAAAGGACACAGCTGCCTGTCTCACACACAGAGCTAATTACACAATTAATATAAGGCTTGATCCGGGACAGGGGTCATTGGGTTTCTAAGCGAATTGTGATCACTCTTCAATCATTTGCCATTTTTATTCTCAGTTTCCTACTCTCTACTAAGCCATCATGCGGGTGCTGTGACAGCTACCTTCTACCCCTAAGCCAGTAAAAGGCTCTGCCTACCCTTAAGCATGACACGGTCCCCTCCTTTGTACCACCCTCCTTCACACTGTCTCCACACCCCCAAACCTCCCCATCTTCCTATTATTCTCCATGCCTTGCTAGAGCTGTAGGTAGAGTGCACAGTAAAAGGGGGGGGGCATTGGGGCCAGGTGCTGGGTAAGGCCGAGCCTAGAAAACAACTGAGGGCCAGGTTTGGTCTTCCTTGCTGGGAGCAGGCGGGAACCCTAATGAGATCTATGTCATCTTGGAAAAATGCACTCAAATGAGCTGGAGTACAGTAAACCGGGAGGGGTAATGGAGGGGTGCAGGTGTCTGTATAAACTTGCAGCAGGTCCTCAAAAGGGCGATAAGGTGGGGCGGGAGGAGAGGGAGTGTTAACTTGGCTCCTTTCCCTTCCGTCACTTGTGATTTTGCAGTCCCCTTTTGTTCCTCTTCATAAGGAATGGGACTCTCACCCTGGCGTCAGGGCCTTCCCAAAATGGCCTAAAGATACTGGGGCAGCTCATTTCTGATATATAGGAGCGAAGTCATGAAATGATGGAGAAATGTGGGGTAGGGGCAGTGAGGGTGGAGAAGCTACGAGCACAGCTCCCAGCGGATACAAGTGTTTGTCTGACTCTGTGCCCAGGCTGAACCAAATAACCTACGAGGTCAACATAAAATCAGTAATAGGCTCTTGGGATAAGTGGTCTTTAATTACCTCCCTAAAGACACATCTTGATTTCTTTTCATCTCTCAGGCCTGCTAAAGGTGTTAAGTTTAAGGAGAAACCAAAGGAAATAAAACTGGCAAGAGGAAGGGATGTTTGCACTGCTGCTTAAGTGATTGCTTCATTTTGGGGTTTGCCTTTAAAAAAAATAAAAACACTGCCCAAGACCACCTCTGCATCACCTTTTCCCTTTCTTCCATCGCTGACTTCCTGGCAGTTCCCTGCATTTCCTGTAAAGGAAATGATAACTGGTCAAAGCTGTCCCTTTGTGAGCTCCCCTGCCAACTTTCAAACACACACTTACTCTTTCTCAGTTTAGCTTTTGGCACAGAGAGAGGTGGCGTTGAGTTTGCTAACTCTCTCCTCCCTCCACATTTGAGTTAATCAGCCAGGGTATTCAATAAATCGAAACTTGAACATTCCATAAGTGCTTTAGCAGTCAACATTCCAGCAGGGTAAAGTAGGCCAGACTTAAGATATAAAATATTATAGATTTCTGCTTGGGGGGAGGAGGTAGTCTCCAAAGGCCATGTAAAGTAAATAGCTATTTGTTGTAATTGGAGAGCAGGGCCCCCAAGGATTACCCTGGAATCCACGTGTTCAGAACAAGTCAGGCTGAGCCCAAGAGCAGCCCCGACTCCAAATAATAACCTGTTGGCACAGCATATGCTCCCTTCTCTCCATCTGCAATCAGTAGCCAGGAGTATTTCAATCCTGCCTGGCCGGTGGCATTTACATGAGGTTCACAGGGATCCTGACATTCTTGAGGGGCACCTGTGGACGGGCAGAGCGGAGCTGGGCAGCCTCACTGGAGGAGAGGCCTCCCACCAGGTGGCATGGAGCGGCTCACGCAGCTGCTTTGGTTTTTGAGTGAGCTGGTTCTTATTTGGCAAGATGCCAAAGCAGCCCTGTCTTGGCCCTGAAGCTCTGAAAGGATGGCTGAGGGAGCCTGGGCAAGTTATGGAATCAGATTAAATGACACATTAACCTGTCATCTAGCTAGGTTCCAAAGCAGTGGGCTCGGGACAGATCAGTTGTGATTGAGGCCCTAGGGAGAGAGGTGTAAGAAGAGAAGAGTCTGGAAATGGGCGAGAAAAAGCCAGAGCCTGGGGTGGACAGGTCAAGATGAGGCAGAGTAGAGGGAGGTCCTGGGCCTTGAAGGGGTGAGGGTACTGAGGACAAACTTCGTCTACTTAATACTTTGCCTCAACACTTCGCTGTTAACACCCCTGTCCAGCTGTAGCTGGGAAAATATGAAAATGGCTTGTTTTCTCTCCCCCTTCATGCTGGCTGGGATTCAGGAGAAGGTTTAGGAATATCTGTTCCATCATCACGTGCCACTGGGTTCCCACAGTTTGAATCCAGCTAATAGGAAAGTTGGCAAAAGGAAATGATGCCCAAAGGCAGCTGGGCAGAGATGATTCCAGCTGTTGGAGACCCCTGTTACTGGACACAACCCAAGTGACTTCCTGTATGATCTGTCCTTTGGCATCAGGGTTAACAGAGAGTTGGAGAAAAACTGTGGTGACTCAAGTGGCCACACCTCTTTGGTTTCATGATTTGTTCTCACACCGGGTCTTGGACAGTGAGATCATAAGCTGCCCTTGCTACTTAATGAGCTCGGGGTGGTCAGAGACATGAGATACTTAGAGAATGAGGGAACTGAGATTTGAAGATCAGGAATAATCGGCCTGAGCAAAGCAAAGAACTGAAGGCTCCTGTGGGTTGGTGTCCCTCAGAGTTTAGTGCTCAGAACTGAATCGTGACCTGGTTTCTAGTTTCTTTGCCATACGGGCCACTCTCCTTTGAACATGCTCCTGTTTTTTCATATTCCTCTCTGAGTGTAGCAGAACTAAACACAGTGCTCCCGGGGTGGTCTAACCAAGTCAGAGCAGAGTGGGGCAATCCCCTCCCCTCTCTTAGTTACTAGACCTCTATCAATGCAGCCTTGGATCATGTTAGGTTTTTGCCCTTTTTATTCCTACTGTTTTATACTAGCTTTTTAATGATTTTTATATTACCAGTTTTAAATAAGCTTTTTAATAATCTCTCTAATCACCCATCATGCTGAGTTTACCTTGTTCAGTCAAATCTCTTAAGCTATTACTGTGTACGTTTTGGTAAGGCGCATCTCCCCATTGCAGAAATGGGCAGACTTGCGTGTCATTAAAATGCACAGGAACACAAAATAACAGTACATGTTTTCAAGAAAATACACGTGGCCTAAAGTAGAGAGGTAGATGGGAGCAGGGCATGGAGACAAAAAAGAAAGGAATAGATAACTGAAAAGCTCTCGCAGACTAATTATGATAATAGGCCATGAACTAAGGGATATGGTTAACTGTCTGCACTGAGGCTCACCCTCCCTCAACAAAACCACAAACACAAAGCACCATGGGAAATTGGGTTTGGGGACCAAAGTGCAGGACTTCACAGTGATTCTAATTAAGCATATTTTCCTGTAGCCAGCCCATTTTTCCATCCTCTTGAAATCTCTCTGAATCTTGATCGTGTCATCCTTCTCTGCTATATGTCTCCTGGAACCAGGGTAAGCAGGCCCATGTCCTCTTACAGTAAAGTCATTTAGTAAAATGCTAAACAGAGCAGAACCTTGTATGGTGCAACTGAAGATTTAGGTCCATTAAATCAGTGTCTGATTAACCCCTACTTCGCACTAGGTATCTTCCCTTCCCCTCCTACCATCTTGGGCCAGTGTCTTTTACCCTGACTCCTTTCTTTGTACTGTAAGAGTTAGTAACAACCAGACTCACATTAAAACTTGGAGGATTTCAATAAGAGAGGCCAAAGGCCAAACCCTGAGTGTTCTACAGAATGGCAGCAGCAGAACCTTACATCCTTCCAACAGATCCGGGGGGGCGTGGAAACATGTGCTCCGCGCAAAGCTGCTGCACCTGAACACCAGCCCACCAGCTCAAGTCACTGGGGTTCCAAAGAGGACTTCTTAGTAGAGTTTTGAACGTGATTTCAAAATTAACCTCTTAAAATTTTTTTTACCTTTAAGAAATCAGTTCAATTCCCTCTGTAGATTACATAGAATATTATTACCCTTAAGAATTTTGGGGACCGGGCGCGGTGGCTCTCACACCTGTAATCCTAGCACTCTGGGAGGCCGAGGCGGGTGGATCACTCAAGGTCAGGAGTTCGAAACCAGCCTGAGCAAGAGCGAGACCCGTCTCCACTAAAAATAGAAAGAAATTAATTGGCCAACTAAAAAAATATATATATAAATTAGCCGGGCATGGTGGCGTGTGCCTGTAGTCCCAGCTACTCAGGAGGCTGAGGCAGGAGGATCGCTTGAGCCTAGGAGTTTGAGGTTGCTGTGAGCTAGGCTGACGTCACGGCACTCTAGCCCGGGCAACAGAGTGAGACTCTGTCTCAAAAAAAAAAAAAAAATTCATAACTAAAATTTTCTTTCTGGCAGGGCTCAGTGGCTCACGCCTGTAATTCTAGCACTCTCGGGGGCCAAGGCGAGCAGATCATTTGAGCTCGGGAGTTCGAGACCAGCCTGAGCAAGAGCGAGACCCCGTCTCTACTAAACGTAGAAAGAAATTAGCCTGACAACTAAAAATATATAGAAAAATTAGCCGGGCACGGTGGCGCATGCCTGTAGTCCCAGCTACTCGGGAAGCTGAGGCAGGAGGATTGCTTGAGCCCAGGAGGTTGAGGTTGCTGTGAGCTAGGCTGACACCACGGCACTATAGCCCAGGCAACAGAGTGAGACTTTGTATAAAAAAAAAAAAAAAAAAAAAGCAAAAAAGAATTGCATTTTGGCATAAAAAAGCCAGATAGGAGCTCATTTCATACCTTTGGATGCCTCAAACAATCATAACAAGTTTTCAGTCTGTATGTTGAAAAACGTGGCTAGAGACAGGAAAATCAAAGAGGAATCTAGTCGACTATTATGTCTGTATCCAGATTACTATTTCAGGATAAAACTGTAGTCTTCAGTATCACCAGGATTTCAGTTCTGGGTCCTTTTTCTCTCTTAATAGTTGATTTCTTTTCTTCTCTTTTTTTTTTTCCCTCCTGCTGTTGGGTAAATGAAAACATTCTCAAATCTTCACCTCTAACCTTGTCAGCTAGAAGGACATTTCTGAATTTCTTCCCTTTCGCCTTAAAGTTGTAACATCTCAAATCAGGGTTGGGTCCCACACCGCCTGCCAACCCTTCACTGTGGATAAACTTAAAATTCTCAGGAGGGAAGGGGAGAATGACAGGCTTGTCAGCTTGGGGAAGTACTAGCTGAGAACACTTTTTAGGAGAAAGCTCTCATGAAGCCAAGTTTTGCCTCCTGCCATAAGCAGGGGGAACAAACTTAGTGAGTGGCCTGTGTGGCCTTTGTTAGAGTCAGCTACAGGCAGTTGACAGCCTCATTTGGCTTTAAGGACGTGGGAGCTGAGAGGGTGCAAAACAAGTTCAGCCTAGAGGACAGTAAGGTAATACTGTGTGCTCTGGGGAGGAGGGAAGCGGCTTTGGGAAGCCTCGTTCCTGCATTTAGAAAGCTGCCCTCCAATTTCTTGAAACGGGTGACATTTGACAGCAATAGGACCTTGTACTTGTGTGGAGTTTTCGTCACCAGAGCCTTCTCATGGTCTCTTCCTCACAATGTGACTAAGAGTATTAAATAGAGGCAGAGATAGTTTCCCCCATTTTACATATGGAAAAACTGAGGCCAACAGTGATGAGTGCGTTCTCTGTCTGAAGTTCCATTCTTACTACAAAAGATGGTTTTTGTCAGGCAATTCACCAAAGGCACACAGGGCTGGCCTCCATTTGTCCCCAAGTGGGGACAAATGACTGGTAGCTCATGTTACCTGAATAGCTTTCTCTTAACTTGATGTCAGTAACAGGAATGGTGTTCACTTTTTGCCCTAGGAATCCTGGAGTTTATCAGCCTGGCTGTGGGGCTGATTAGCATCCGGGGCGTGGACTCTGGCCTGTACCTAGGAATGAATGAGCGAGGAGAACTCTATGGGTCGGTAAGTTTAAGGTTTTCTTTTCATTGGAGGCTATTGCCATCAGTGTTTGGACAATGTAAGGCAAAAGTATAAAAACATTTATCTAGCACTTGAAAGCACTTTTGTCAGCTGTAAAGGATTAGTGTCTTCCTTGGCTGCTCAGGGTCTTGCTATAGAACACCTTCACTAATTCAGCCCTCATCAAAACATAAGATTTTCTGTGATACATTTGCTTTTGCCTTTTCCATTAGCGGGCCAGCTAGTCTGATGATAACAGTAAGCTGTGCTAGTTTGTCACGTAGATGTCAGGATTTGGGGCATTAACCATCCCAAAGAGTACATCTGAATTTCAATGTGTGCCGGGAGGAGTAGCAGACACGCAGACACAAAAATCGTCAGTGGAAGAGCTGGCTCACAAATTGAGGATTCTGAGGTTAACAGCACAGTCCCTGATTTCCAGATTGCTTCAGCTGAGTCCTGAAGGCCAAATGAAACAAATGAAGAATGAGGGTTCCAGGGTCTGGTGACAGCCCCAAGCCCCCAGCTAGGACTGGGCTGGCTGCAGTACGTTTTCTCTATTCTGGAAGCTAGCCCAGACCTGGGGAATGGTGAGTGATTTGCTGACCTTAACCCTTTCAGAGGATCCCAACTCCTGGCTCTGCCTTTTGAGTCACATAGCATACTTTCTGGCTGCCTGCACCCCATGAAATCAGAACACATTTTTCCCTGACACCTACGAGATAGGCCTGTCCCCAGCACTCGGTATCGGCAACCCTAGCAAGTAGTATGGCGGCCGGATCAAGCGTGAGAAGGGACAGAGGCAAGAGACCCAGGAGCTGCCAGCTTGAAGTAGCCAGATTGGGGGAGCTTTTCAAGGAGATCTTTTCTGAGCTTTCCAACTGACAGGCCTGAGACCCTTCATTAGGAGAGATCACAGCTCACCTCCCATGGAGCTTTATATAGATCCGAGGCCTTTGCCTGTCAGTTGATGTGGTTGACTGTAATCTCAATGGCTTTGAACATCATTAGCCGTCAGCAGAGAGAAAGCTCAGTGGGTGCCAGCAGGGCACTGGGAGGCCGTAGCAGCAGTTCTTGGACTCAAAGAGCCAGATGAAGCCATCTTCTCCAATCTCCTCCCTTCAGGAAAGATCTCACCGGAAACATTTTTGTGTAGCTCATGAAAGAGAATGAAGGAGGTACAGTTAGGAGTGTTTTGTGCTATTTGGAAGAAAGCATTAATCTCCTCATTAATACGAGGAGATAGGACTGAAATTTTCTAATACCAATGTGCTATTGCTATTTCAGGGTTTCTCCACCAGCAAGCTGGAATGGGAGAAATAATCATATAATGGGCTCTGCTTTATTTTCTTACCCTCACAGAAGAAACTCACACGTGAATGTGTTTTCCGGGAACAGTTTGAAGAAAACTGGTACAACACCTATGCCTCCACCTTGTACAAACACTCGGACTCGGAGAGACAGTATTATGTGGCCCTGAATAAAGACGGCTCACCCCGGGAGGGATACAGGACTAAACGACACCAGAAATTCACTCACTTTTTACCCAGGCCGGTAGATCCTTCTAAGCTGCCCTCCATGTCCAGAGACCTCTTCCGCTATAGGTAATGGACCTCTGGTGTGACCTCTGTGACCCATATACTCTGGGGCCACAGCTGTCTCTGCAAGCACTATACTCATAGCTTTTCAGTCCTTCCTTCCTATCAATTTAGATAACGGAGAAGCACTTACTGTTCAACTCAACCCAGTTGTTGTCTTGTTGTTCAAAGTGTATATCAAGGTTGGGTTATTTTGGGGAGGGGTGTTGGGGCAGGGGCGGGCTTGAGGGAATCTTGTATATACTTTTTCTTTTCTCATGTTCTTTCCCCTGAGGTGGCATGACAAAGAATGGGGGCCCCTGCCAAGGGCCAGGGGTGTCTTGCCCCACAATCTACCCAAATACCTTGACAATGGGTATAAACAAAAGACCAAGGAATCTGCCATAGATGCTACCTACAGAGCTTTGGAGAAGTCTCATTAAGAAAATCCTGGGGGCCGTAGCCGTCGCTACATCGGCTCTGCAGATTTCTCATCTGTCCTGACATGCAGTTTCCCTGCCCTTGGAAGTGGGAGATGGGGTAGGTTGTAAGAAAATGATATTAAAATGTAAGCATGGATACTGTGCATAAGGACAAACTATTTATGAAATGTATATGCTATTTATTTTATATATTTATTTATTTCAAAATAATTTTATTTTTAATGAGAGATGCTATGACTGGATTTTCATCAGAAAGAATAAGGTCCTACTGAAACAGGATAAAATGACTTATTAAAGGCTTTTATTGGCAATAAAATTGTCTTTATATTGTAAGCCTCTGTCTAATTCTATTTATTTGTACATTTAGTAGGATTAAAAGGTTGGCCAGTTTCTTGCTCTCTGACTTACTAGAACTTTCTGATGTCAGCATCATACTGCCTATGTTATATGACTCCATTATCCAATATGTTAGCATTATCTAGGGGCCTTATGTGAAGGCCTAGTGATTCTTTCCAGTTCTGTGACTTTAAATGTAGTGGTGAATCCAAGCTTCAGGAAGGTCGGGACCAACAGCTCTTACTGAAGGTCCCATTTGTGCTTAGAACGAGGCATAGAGAAATTCTCTATTGAGACTTGGTTAGGGCCCAAAGTCCTAAGATCAGAGACACTAATCAGTGACTTCTTACTTCAGATGTGAAAATAGAAGGGATTCAAAATAAACAGCAATCAACGGGAGACTGATTTTTTTGAACCAGTCAACTTCCCTTCTGGACATCTTCTCCCCCTCCCGCTCTTCACCTCCATCTTCAACCCCTGCCTAGTGCTTCTCCTGGGGAATTCTGGGAAGCTGTCAACACATTCCCCTAAAACAGTAGTGCTCAGAGTACTGTATGTGGTCTCTTGACCAGTAGCATCACCTGGGAACTTGTTAGAGATTAGAAACTCTGTGGGAAGGGCCCAGAAATGTGCATGTTAACAAGCCTGACAGCAGGATTCTTGTGCACGCTAAAGTTTGAGAACTACTGCCCTAAGGGAATGTTTTTTACTTGTTTTTGCAGCTATGTGGTTTATAAATGAAGTTTTAGGGTAACTTCAGCCATAACACAAAAGTAGAGTGGCCCTAGGATGGCGTTCTTTGGAGCTCCCTCTTCCCCAGAGCAGCCCCTGAAGTATCTTGCTTAAAATCCATAACCTCTTAACTGATATTTACTGAGGTAGGAGTATAGGACTATTTGAGTTTTCATAGTTAATGCTGTCAGGAGACAAGAATCAAAGGGATAAAAGTCTCATTGAGTATACAGGCACCATGAAGGCCTGGTGGGAGAAAGTTTTGTGTTTGGGACAGAGTTCTTCCTAGTGTTCCTCAATCAAATCATGTAGGCATCCACTATTTTTCCAACTAATTGTATGGCTGTGACAAACAGCTTGGGTAACAGCTCACTTAAAAAGCAAAGCCAGAAGGTCTATAAAAGCTCACCCAAATCTAAGTACCCGACAGAGAAGCCAAACATATGAAAATACATACAAGGAATAGCAAACAAGACTGTATGATAAAAAGTGCTAAATTTTGTGGCTTGTGTGATCATAGACTAGAATGCTCATCAGTGGAACCACCAAGGTGAAGATCTCAGTGGGCTAGAGTGATTAGGGTGAGTTTTGCGAAAGTGGCAATGCCTGCTGTGAAGAACCAACAGGATTTGGAGAGGCAAAGAGGCTGATTGTGATCTTAGATGTTCGTGTTGGGTTGTGGGGAAGAGAAACCACCTCTAGAGGTCTCTGGGAGAAGAGTAAAAGTTAACTACGTGACATTTTTTATCACAATTATTTTTATGAGCAGCACTCTTTATTTTAAAACCAAAATGTACCTACGTTATCTACGTAGAGATGTTCAACTACCTAGGACTTTTGATACACAACTGCAATTTCTGAGGACTTGCGAAATACATGAGATCTGCTGTAACCACCAGTGTTAACTCTAGTAGGGCACTTGACATGGGCCTGGCAAGGCCACAGGCACGATACTGCAGGGCAAGATTTGCTAGCAAAACGCCATGGTAATGCAAAAGGGAGAAACTCCAAATCGTAGGGTCAGTCCTTACTTTTTTCTCTGGGTGGAAGTAGAGGAGAGAAGACTAAAAAAATTATGTAGAGTTCCAGGGCGCAGGAGAAGCTTACTCTTCAAGGATATTCTCGAACTTTGAGGGATAACAACGAATGGGGCATGTGGCCAGAAAATGGCAATGGGCAACTGTTTTCATTTTTAAAAAGAGGGGAAAGATAAATTCTGTAAATGGAAATGTAAGATGGATGATCTAGTGCCACTAGAGCAATCGACATATGATTTACCCCATCTCCCCAGAGTGCTAGAGTAATGGATTTTGTGCCAACCAAAAGGGAATCGTAGACAACTATGCTCTGGAACTCTGGTTTTGGATAAAAACATGTGCGGAGATCATTTCTTATTCAGCTTTGCACCCCTTCCCAGTGTTCAGAATATCGTTCTTCAAACAGACTAGGCACTTGGGAAATGTTTGTTGAGTAAATGAATGGTTGGGTGAAAGAATGAATGAGTAAATGAATGAATGGGCAAAGACTGATGGCTTCTTTAAGGAATATGTCTCTGACACAAATACTGGGCTAGAGAGAGCAAATGCATATATAACAGGATCCTCTGCAGTGTTAAGTTCTGAGTATACTAAATAGGCACAATGACAAACTAGAGTGTGTCTTGGGAAAGATAGTTCCCTGTCACTGGAAGAGTTTAAGCAGAGACTAGACAACCACTTGACAAGGATATTGCATTATTTAGAGGGGACAGTTTGAATATTAGATAAAGATGGCAGGATGTGGCGTTAGTTTACTAGCTACATATTCTGTGGGAATTCTGAGCACCAGTAGTGTTCCAAGAAAGAATATATAAGACCTAAAGGTGATACCCAACTGCTATTCCAGGCCAAGAAGGACACTGTAGATCAGAGGTTCCAAACCTGGGACTCACAAGGTCCTTAAAGGTCCATGGAAAGCCTGAAGTCCTTAGGACCAAACTCCCCAAAATAGTATGCAAAATTTTATGTAGATGCATATTTGTCGTTTCGTTGGTCCTGAAAGGGTCCTCAAATGTTAGGAGCAACAACTACCCAACAACTCCCCATTCCCTCCCTTCACCACCACCCCCAGCTTCTGGTGACTGTCATTCTACTCTCTACTTCTATGAGCTTGACTCTTGGAGATTCCACAGGCAAGTGAGATCATGCAGTATTTGTCTTCCTGTGCTGGGCTTATTTCATGGAGCATAATGTTTTCCAGATTTATCCATGTCCTTGCAAATGACAGCATTCCCTTCTTTTTTAAGGCTGAATAGTATCCTATTATGTATATATGTCACATTTTCTTTATCCATTCTTCTGTTGATGGACACTTAGGATGATTCTATATGTTGGCTATTATGAATAATGCTGCAATGAATATGAGAGTGCAGATGTTTCACATATTGATTTCCATTCCTTTGAATATATACCCAGAAGTGGGATTACTGAATCACATGGTAGTTCTATTTTTAGTTTCTTTTTTTTTTTTGAGACAGAGTCTCACTTTGTTGCCCACGGCCAGAGTGCCGTGGCGTTAGCCTAGCTCACAGCAACCTCAAACTCCTGGGCTCAAGTGATCCTTCTGCCTCAGCCTCTCAAGTAGCTGGGACTACAGGCATGCGCCACCATGCTCGGCTAATTTTTTCTATATACATTTGGTTGGCCAATTA